>CAUYQG010042893.1:0-30635 GCA_963574415.1 Tarsius wallacei
GCTGCTCCCGACCATGGAGCCTCGACCTGCAGGGCTCCAGCGATCCTTCAGCCTCAGCCTTCCAAGTAGCTGGAACTACAGGCGCACGCTACCACACCCGGCTAATTTTTTGATTTATTGTAGAGATGAGGTCTCACCAAGTTGCCCAGGCAGGTCTTGAACCCACGGGCTCAGGCAATCCACTCACCTCAGCCTCCCAAAGCGCGGGATTACAGGCTGAGCCACCGAGCCCGGCTTGGTCATCTTCTTAATGCCTGAAGATTTCTGCAGATATTAAAGGGTTAAACATTTTTTCTGCTGATGAATTGTTTCTGATGTGACATTTATTTGCTTCAGCTTGTTTTCCATCTCCAAGGACATATGCATATTTCTTAGACATAGGATGAAAATTAATTACTTTATTTATTTATTTTGAGTCAGAGTCTCAGTCTGTTGTCCAGGCTGGAGTGCAGTGGCATGCTCATGGCCACTGCAACCTTGACCTGCTGGGCTCAGGCGATCCCTCTGCCTCAGCCTTCCAAGTAGCTGGAACTACAGGTGTGTACCACCACTGCTGGCTAATTTTTTAAAATTATTTTGTTGTTGAGACAAGGTCTCGCCAGTTTGCCCAGGCTGGTCTCGAACCCCTGGGCTCAGGCAGTCCTCTTGCCTCCGCCTCCCAAAGTGTTGAGATTACAGGCGTGAGCCATTGTGCCTGGCCAGGATGAAAATTTAACCTCATCAATTAAGGGTACCTCCATAATGAACATTTGTATACCTAACCTTGAATTGTACCCCACATATTTAAAAGAGAAAGGAAAAAATAAAAGAAAATTTACATAGCAAGGCCCTGGATTGCAATTCAGTAATTTAAATTTTAGTAGATGCTGTCATTGTTCTTATTCCATTGAGACATTGAATAACCTGTGACACTAGTTAGAAAAGGTATTGTTATTTTTCCAGTGTGTTACAAATGAATCTAGAGCCCAGAGAAGTTATAGCTTGCCTTGAGTCTCAGCAACTGGAATTAGGAAACATCAGAGATCTCTTGATTTCTGTTCCCTGCATATGGCAATTTTTTCAAAACATACTCTTATAATCCCTGTTAGGTTATAGTATTGTACTATTAAATCGACATCACATTTCGATGAAACTCATGCCATTCTAACCTGTGGATAAAGTTGTTCTATTCATTATTTTGAAAATCTTATTTGGAGAGTCAACTTCTTGCATGTATTTTTTCTTTCTTTAAGTAACAGTTATGTTAAGATACCATTCACAGACCATAGATTTAGAGAGTACAAGTCAGTGATTTTTAGTATATTTAGAGTTGTGTAATTATCATCACTATCTAATTCCAGGACATTTTTACCCCCAAAAGAAACCCTGTACCCACTAGCAGTCACTCCCCATTTCTCCCCAACCCTGGGCAACTACCAGTCTAATTTGTGTTTTTGTGGATTTCCCAATTCTGGACATTGCATATAAATGGCATTTTTCAGTATGTGGTCTTTTGTGACTGGCTCCTTTTACTTAGCACAATGTTTTTAAGGTTTATCCATGCTGGAGCATGTATCAGGACCTCACTTCTTTTTATTGCAAATAATATTTATGGTATAGATATGCCAAATTTTACTTAACCCATTTAGCAGTTGATGGAAATTTGGGTTGTTTCTGCTTTTTGGCTATTATGAGTAATGCTGTTGTGAACACTTGTGTATAATATCTGTGTAGAAATATGTTTTCATTTCTTTTGTATATGTACTGTGGAGTAGAATTGCTGGGTCATATGGTAACTCAATGTTTAACCTTGTGAAGGACGACCAGACTGTTTTCCAAAGCCTGTGTACCATTTTACATTTCCAAAAGCAGTAAATGAGTATTCCAAGTCCACGTCATCACCAACACTTGTTATTGTCTGTCTTTTTGATTACAACCATTATAGTGGGAATAAAGTGGTACTTCATTCTAGTTTGGATTTGCATTTCCCTGATGGCTAACCTGTACATATTTTGTTTGTCTCTAAATCATCCTTTGTAGAAGGAAAATGGGATGCTGGATGATTTAATACATGTCTTAGTTCAGGCTGTAATAATCAAGTACCGTAGACTGGGTGGCTTATAGACAACAGAGGTTTTTTTCTCACTGGTCTGGAGGCTGGGAAGTCTAAGATCAAGGTGCTAGCAGATCTGGTGTCTGGTGAGGGCTCACTTCAAATTTGTAGATGACTGTCTTGCTGTGTCTTCCTAGTGAAGTACAGAGAGAAATACTGTATATCCTCAACCTTTTAAAAGGACATTAATCCCATTCATGAGGGGTATACCATCATGACTCCCCAAAATTCTGAACTCCAAATATCACATTGGAGATTTAGGTTTCAACATATGAATTTTGGGGTGATATAACATTCAGTCCATACTAAACATGTCATAATCATGAATACACAGATTTTACTATCTTTCAGGTGATGTATCACTTTTGCCCTTCAGAAAAGAACCATGATATATAAAAACTTCTTGTCATATCCCTAAAAGAAACCACAACAATACTAATACTTGAGTGCAATGTACCAGGCTTGACATTTAAACAATTGTGTATTATTATTTATAAAGAGAAACATAACTTGACAGCATTCCTATCTAGAAAAAGTTATTCTAGTTATGCAAAGTGAAGTCAATTTTTTTTTTTTCCCTTTATACCCCAGAGTATCTCTTTGTCTTCTAGGTGGTGCCCAGCTTAGAACTTTATTCATACTCAGCAAGGTATTGTTTGAATGAATGAATGAAAATTGAATTAAGTAGTAATAAAAGTATTTAAAACAAGCCATGTGACCAGTTTCATTATGACTTTACATAACTATTATTTCTTACTAAGATAATTTTCCCTTCTTTCTGTAGAAGTCCTTGGATAAGGATAACCTGGGTCCTAGAAGGATAGCTGCCCTAGAGAAAGAAGCCAAAGAATGGACCACACGGGCTGAAGAAGCTGTCATCTCTATTCAAGATATCACAGTGAATTATTTTAAGGAAACAGTAAAAGAATTAGCAGGTGATAATCTTAAAATGCTATACTAAGATATAGTACATGTAATTTTAATTTTATTCAAAAACATTTGAGGCCAGGAGTGGTGGGTCATGCATGTAATCTCAGCACTTTTGAGAGGCCAAGGTGTGAAGATTGCTTTAGCCCAGGAGTTTGAGGCCAGCCTAGGCAACACAGTGAGACCCTGTCTCTACCAAAAAAAAAAAAAAAAGTTGGCCAGTCATGGTGGGGCATGAAGGCTGTGGTGAGCTGTGATGATGCCACTGCACTTCAGCCTGGCTACAGAGTAAGACCCTGACAAAAAACAAAAAGAAAAAAACCCCCCAAAAACATTTGAGTGCCTCTTAAGTACCAGGTACTGTGGTTTCTAGGTGCTGGGAATTCAATGTTTGAATAAGCATAAACAGACACTGTACAGTCTGGTGAGAGGAGAGAAATCTTAATTATATATTCATTCAAGCTTACGGAAAATGGCATTGGCAATAAGTGACACAAAGAAGAGAATCATGAGAGTCTGTGAGAGAGAAATTGGGCTTGGGCTCTGAGAGTCTGTGAGAGAGAAATTGGGCTTGATCAGGGTGGTCACTGAAGGCCTCTGAGAAGTGCTTGCCCCAATATCTGAAAGGTGAATGGAAGTTGAGAGGGCACAAAAAGTGAGGGAAGAGTGTTCCAGGCTGAAGAAATAGTGTTTGCAAAGGTCTTCTGGCTTGAGGGAACTTGGCACATAGAAGGAACTTAAAGAAAACCCATGGGGCTGGATCACAGAGGGTGCAGGAGAATGTGGTAGAAAGGAGAATGCTGGCAAGACAGGCAGGGGTCGAACCATATAGGGGCTTGTAGGATGAGTGAGGGACTTCATCTAATCTTAAATCATTGTCAATAATAACCCCAAATAGGAAATAACTTAGTGTCTGCCACTTAGTTGATAAGTTATGGTGCATTTATAAAATGGAACTACATAATTATTAAGCATGATTTTGTATGTCTTTTTTATGAATGGTAAGAGTTTCTGATATGCAGAATAAACAAGATATAAAGCTGAATGATGATCCTGGCTTTTTGGGTCAAACTATTCATATAAACTTATCTGTGTAGCTAGACATAGAAACAGTCTGGAAATATATGTACCAAAATGCGAAAAGCAATTGTCCCAACTAGGTGAGATTATGATTTATTGTCTTTTTTTAAATGGAGTATCTAAAATTTTGTATCAATGACCATGTATTATTTTGGTAAAAATAAAAAGTTAAGACAAAATTTCTTTTAAGAGGGATATTCTGCAGGTAATATGGGAGGCAGTAAACAAATGATTAGCTCATGACAAATTTTTCCCCTTTTAATGGGTTGTAATATATATTTTATTATTAATTATAATCTAACAGGAATGCAGAAACAAATGGAACAGGATAGGAAGAGATTTGGCCAAGCTGCCTGGGCCACAGCAACTCCCAGGTTAGAAAAACTTAAGCTAATATTAGCTCAAGAGACGCTGCAACTTATGAGAGCCAAAGAGTTGTGTTTAAATCACAAGAGAGCTGAAATTCAGGAAAAGGTAAGAAAAAGATAGATATAACTTTGTTTTAAAAATATACTTTTATTTTAGATAGCACTTTTCTTTCCAGACGTTTTTAAAGTGCTCTCTTTTTTCACTTATTCCAACACCATCTTCTAGTAGGTAGGAATTTAAAGACGATGGAAGTTTAACCATAAAGTTTCCCTTCGGTCAAGATGTTTTAAAAATATTATATTGTAGAATTCACTTTATAATAACACAAAGCTCAGTACTGAAGTAGGTAATATACTTTAAAATAAATCCAGCAATGTTTTTAGTACCACTTTAGAATAATCAAAGAGGTGCTTCATCCTGGGATCACAGTCACTTAAATTTCTTCCTGTAATCTTATGACTTACAGCAGAAACACTATAAATACCTGTCTTAGTTGGCTTGGGCTGCTATAACAAAATATCACAGATTGGGTTGCTTAAACAACACACATTTATTTCTCACAGTTGTAGAGGCTTGGACGTCCAAGATCAAGGTGCCTGCAGATTCAGTATCTGGTGAGGGTTCTCTTCCTGGCTTATTGAGAACTGCCTTCTTTCTGTGTGCTCATATAACCATTCTTTGGTGTGTATGCATAGAGAGAGAGATTCCTCTCTTTCTCTTATAAGGGCACTAATCCCATCATGAGGGCACCAACCTCTTAACATAATCTACACCTAATTATCTCTAAAGGCCCCACCTCCAAATATCGTCAGAGCTTCAACATATGGACTCATGTTGAATTAAAGTTTCAACATATGAATTTTATAAGGGGCAAAAGCATAGTATATAGTAATACCTCATTGCCCATTTATATTTCTCAAAATCTAAATGTTTTCATATGTTTCGAGGATGAACTGGAGTATTTATAAGATGTGAAATAAGACATTTTTGTCTCACTAGATGAAATGGAAAAGTGTTTCCTATTTGCTTTTTTATATTTAGTATTGAGCAAGGAATAGAAAATAGCTAGAATGCTTCTAAAATTTGTTTTTAATATACTAATTATTTTAACTTCTTTTTTCCATGAAAACAAGATAGAAGATCTTCCAGAACAAGAAAAAAATAGAGATGTTGTAGATGAATTGGAAATACAGTTTTATGAGATTCACTTAGAACTATATGAGGTTAAATTTGAGATACTGAAAAATGAAGAAATACTGCTTATTACACAGTTGGACTCTATTAAAAGACTTATAAAAGGTAAAATTTATATTTAAGTTTATAGACTAAAGTGTTTAAAAACACATTTAAGAAAATACAGACCATATTATCAATTACTTCTTTATAAACAACCTACAACATCTACTGAAATTTCTCAAGTTTCTTTTCAGTATTTTTGTCATTCAAAAATATATTATTGACACACAATAAAACAAAGAAAAACTATTATTATTCCAAATCCAGCATCTAGAGGTATTAGTGGGAACAATTGCTATATAACTTTATAGCCTTTTTGATATGCTTAGGTATATAAATATCCATCAAATTTTTAACTGAAACTACATATCTTATATATTAATCTTTTTTTAAATAATCATCTTTTCAGTAAGTAATAAAAACATCAGAATTTTAATGGCTGCATAGTATTTCATTATATTTCATATTAAGTGTAATATACCGTGATTTCTAGTTTTATTTACTGTTTGGAATAGCA
The DNA here is from genome assembly GCA_963574415.1 of Tarsius wallacei. NCBI lineage: Eukaryota > Metazoa > Chordata > Mammalia > Primates > Tarsiidae > Tarsius > Tarsius wallacei. The sequence goes on from CAUYQG010042893.1 coordinate 6,222, forward strand.
GTGTAATGGAGAGCTTTTCTTTACACGTCTTTGCATGTACAGGACAAATTATTTCCTTGGAATTCTTTTCTAAAGATGCAATTATTGGATCAAGGGCAATGTAGATTTTACATTTCAATACATATATGTTAAAAAAAACAACAGCCATTTGGGAATCATTTTTTTCCTCACCCCTATATTATTTTCTAATTTCTAAATTCTATACAACAAAATGGCCCTCTAGGTAGGTTGTACAAGATGATGCTTCTGCCAGCAGAGTATAAGTATATATGTTTTCTCACACTCATGTTGTTCTTAAAGATTTTTTGCCTACTTGATAGAAACAAAGTGGCATCTTCTAACTTTTATTTATTTTATTGCAAGTGATATGGAACAGAATTTTATCTGTTTACTGGCCGTTGGTATTTTATGAAATGCTTATTTATGGTCTTTGCCCATTTTTTCTTTGGAATATTACTCTTTCATATTAAGTGTAGTATCAAGTCACATTTTCAATCTTTTCAATCTTTTCCCTTATTGTTTCTCCTTTGCTTTGCTTGGCAGCCATTTGGGAATCATTTCCTCATCCCAAAATTATATCAATATATATTTATGGTTTCTTTTAGTATTTTCATGACGTTGCTTTTTAAAACATTTGCTTCTCTAAGTGAAATTTATTATGATTGTGGTAGGAATCTAACTTTTCCCCTCAAATCGTTAGAGTCCCAGTTACTGATTTTAAAAACATTTTCCTCTAAATGTTTAACATTTATAAAGTTAAACATTAGATTAACTTTGATCTGTTTCTGAGTTGTTATTCTCCTCTATTGATTTGTGAGTGGCTTTGGCGCTGGCTCCATACTGCTGTTATTACTGTATCTTGGAAGCACATTTTAGTATCTGGTAAGGCAAGCAACCCCATCATTACTCTACTTCTTTACATATTTTCTGACTGTTCTCCTTCCTTTATTCTTCCAGCTGAACTTTAGACTCAAGTTCAAAACAAACAAAAAACTCGGAATTTTGACTGAGATTGTACTTAAAATTAGAGATTACTTTGGGAAGGATAGTCGTCTTTACAATTTTGAATCTTCCCACCTAAGAACATGGTATGTCTTCTCTATTTATTTAAATATTTTTTTTTCTAAAGTTCCTAAAGTTTAATAATTTTCTTCATATAGTTCCGGGACATTTAGTTTTATCCTAGGTATTCAGAATTTTTTGAAGTAGCTTAAGGTTATAAGCATTGTACATATTTAGGGAACAAATCATATTTTAAAAAGTTAATCTGAAAGGATGCATGCCAAATTGTGCATAATGTTTTCCTCTGGGAATGGAATTCAGAAGCTTTTTGGAAGGAGGAAGAAAATTTCACGATTTTATACACTTCTGTAGGGTTGGAATTTGTTAGAATAAGCATGTGTTTTTTAAAAAATCAATATGTAATCAAAATTAAATATCATTAAGCCACTTTAATGATATACTGCTGGTAGAATGTAAGCTGACTTTTTGGAGGACAATTTGGCAAAGGTATCAAGAGCCTTAAATATTCATCTACTAAAGAAGTGATAAGCATGTACACAAAGATTTATATGTAGAAAAGTTCATCACGGTGAAATAAATAATAATGGAGCATGGAACAGTGTGACAACAGGGAATGCTTAAATTAGAGAATACTATGTTGCCATTAAAATTATATTTCCATTACTTGGAAAATGTTCTCTTAGAACTCTGTTGATATGTGTAACTACATAAGTAGTATGTATATATGAGAGGGACCCAAAAACCCTGGAATTTATTTATTTAAAATAAATTTGTATTTATTGTTACACGTTTAAACTTCAGTCACCTTCAGAGTACTCTGATGCAATACACCTAGCGAGATGTTTTTTCCACTGCTCAAAATGGTTTTTGAACTCATCAATTTTGATGCTTTTTAGTGCTTCTGCCATTTTTTGTTTCACCTCTTTCACATTGGCAAAACATTTCCCTTTGAGGACTTTTTCATTTGGGGAAACAAAAAGAAGTTGCTCAGGGTGAGATTGGGTGAATAGGGAGGGTGGGCCACAGGGGTCATACTGTGTTTTTGGTAAAAAACTGCTGAACACTCAGTGTGGTGTGGGCAGGTATGCTTGTAAATCACCTATCATGAAATGAGCAAATGCACTGAAAGAATCTCAAAAAAAAATTCACTGAAGCTGAACGCAGCCTCTCACAACAGCTAGCTGGTACACTGCTGCTGATGGATTCCTAGAACACTTGCCTAGTGGGGAAGCCTATACTATAAGGGGTCCACACTCCAAGAGATAACTCTGGTTTTTTTTTTTTTTTGGTCCCTCCTCGTATACGTACATAAATGTTAATAGTGCTTCTCCCTGAGTGGGATTGTAAGTGATCTTTACTTTTGTTACGTTTTTTTAAAGTTATGCATCATTATTCATAATAAAACATGTTTTTAAACAAATCATTAATACACTTTTAGAGAAACAAGATGAAGTTGTCTATTATGATCCATGTGAAAGTCCGGAGGAGCTTAAAGTCATTGATCATGAGGCAGGGCTGCAGGATGATAAGAATTTGGAGGTGAAGGAACTCAGAAGGCAGTGCCAGCAGCTGGAGTCTAAGCGGGGCAGGATCTGTGCCAAAAGAGCCTGTCTCAGGAACAGAAAGGTAGGTACGCCCAGAGCCGCTTTCTCTTCTTTCCTCTTCCAGGGATTTCTTCTTTTATGAAAGATAAAGATATATCGACAATAAGGATTTTGCCAGCACAGTGATTAATTTTTTGTATATCAGTAGCTTACAGTTAAAATATTTAAAAAATATTCTTCTTAAAAAGATTCTTTCTTTTGGGATTTAAACATTTACCAAATCTCTAGATTTTAATTAATTCATTCAACAACTATTTGTTGAATGCCCACAGCATCCACAGGTGCTTTTAAAATCACAATAGGTAGAAATTTTATTTCCAGTAATCAACTGTAGTAAATTATAAAATATATTTCTTGTAAATTGTTGATTACAAAAAATTCAATCACAGATATAATATTCAGCCCTGAATTTGGTGTGTGATTTTTTTTCCTCTGAATTAAAAAAAACTCCATGAATACACAAAAAGATACACTAGAAATTTTTTTCCAACAGAAAACTCCTGTATGTCAATTTTATCAGACACTTATGTGTATTTACTTGTATTTATTATACTTTTCTTATTGAAATTAGGAAAACATAAAAATTGTGATTTTTGTAACTTACAAAAATGTTTATTACTCTTCCATGCAAATATACTTTTTAAAAAACTTTGTTAGAAGAATATATTATTTCTATGTCTGTGTTTAAGAATTATAGCTTCTGGATTTAGGATTGTTCTTCAGGTGATTTGAAGATACGCAGGGATTTGCCCTTTGCTCTGCATTTCAGAAAACCCACAAGCCTGGGAGAAGTCTCCCTGGGTGCTCCCATGGCACTGTAGAAGATGGTGAGATAGAGAGATGCCACCACCTCCTTGGTGGTAATAGCTGTGCCTTGCCTTATGCAGACTTGGAGCTCTAATCTTCACCCTCCAGATATAATCCCTCCTCTGTCCCAGACAGGGGAGCTCTTGTCACTGAGTTCTGGAAACAATGGAATTTGGAAGGCACTGGGTTAACAGAATAGTAGTTGAGGTCAGGCTCTGGAGTCCAGCTTGGTAGCTTAGCCACTTGGTAGCCATGTGACCTTAGGCAAATTACTTAAATCTCTTTTGAGCTTATTTTTTCATCTGTTAAAAGAGCGTAATAATACTAATAATACAAATCTCTTGGTTAACATGAGGATAAATGGCATAAGTCATGTAAAGTGCTTGGCATTGAGGTGAGGACAATAAATGTTAGTATTATCACTATTTTTTTTTTTATATATTAGGGATTATATATATATATGACATATATAGATGTAATGTGTGTTTAAGCAAGGTGAAATATAGTTTTTAACATAATTTTTCAGGTATTTGTAAGTTGGCTATGCTTTTGTATGTATGTTTGGAAATATAATTAGCATGTATGACATTATGGAGAAATGTGTCCAAAACAATCGCATTAAAGTAGGTTGTTAGGACACATCCCATTTAAAAATGAGGACTGTGTGTATGTCCTCTCATGAATGGTAAATCACTTCTTCATGTCTCAAAGCACAAATTATGACTGGGCTCGGTGGCTCAACTTGTAATCCCAGCACTTTGGGAGGCCGAGGTGAGTGGATTGCCTGAACCCACGGGTTCGAGACCAGCCCAGGCAACTTGGTGAGACCTCATCTCTACAATAAATCAAAAATTAGCCAGGCATGGTAACACATGCCTGTAGTTTCAGCTACTTGGAAGGCTGAGGCAGTAGGATCGCCGGAGCCCAGCAGGATGATGCTGGGGTGGCCATGAGTGTGCCACTGCACTCCAGCCTGGGTGACAGAGTGAGACTCCAACTCAAAAAAAAAAAAAATCACAAATTATGCCTATAATCCCAGCACTTTGGGAGGTGGAGATGAAAGGATTGTCTGAGCCCAGGGGTTCAAGACCAACTGGGCAACTTGGCGAGAGTTCATTTTTAATATAAAAAATTAACCAGGCGTGATAGTGCATACCTATAGTTCTAGCTACTTGGAAGGCTGAGGTGGAAGGCCTGAGCCCAGCAGATCAAGGCTGCAGTAGCCGTGATCATGCCACTGCACTCCAGCCTGGGCAGCAGAGTAAGACTTTGACTCAAAAAAAAGAGAAAGACATAAATTATACTTATAAGCAGTCAATCAGTTCTCCTCACATGACCATGGAGGGGGTGGTACCATTGAGCCACACACCAGAAACTAATATTAATGAATGCTTTATATTACAGCTCATATGCAATGTTTTCCTTTTAACCTTTTATGCTATACCATGGTAATATTAAAATCACATAGGTGATTTATATTATTCCACCAGGATCAATGCAAAGAAAATCATCGGCTCAGATTGCAACAGGCTGAAGAAAGCATAAGATATTTTCATCAGCATCACAGTATTCAGATGGTGAGTTGCTGAAGGAAAATGTTTTATATTTATAACAGGTAACCAAACTTGTGGAAATTGGATTTCCACCACCCTGGACCTGCAATTGTCAGCCTCTCCCCTCCAGTCCCACAGCCTGGGCATAGACTTGGGCAGTGTTGATGTCAGTTACAGCCCCATTCTTTGTCAAGACATTTTGATTATATGTCAAGACATATTTTATTACAATTTTGAGCAGTTTACGAACATGTTATTTGTTTAAATATAGAAAAGAGACAAGATAAAAGAAGAAGAGCAAAAGAAAAAAGAATGGATAAACCAAGAACGCCAAAAAACACTCCAACGATTGAGAGCATTTAAAGAGGTAAGTTCTAGAAGTAATCAACGTTAGAAATCAGAATTTATTTTCTGGGGAAATAAATAAAGATCACCTATCCTAGGAGGAAAGTATAAAGTATTAGGAACAGGTAATTCAGAACATGAAGTGCTTTAAAAATACCATTATTTGTGTTAAATGGAAAACAAAAAATTAGAATATCAATGTTTCAAACATCACGATATAAAAAATATATATATAACTGCTATTTTTTTTTGAGTCAGAGTCTCACTCTGTCACCTAGGCTGGAGTGCAGTGACATACTCACAGCCATCCCAGCATCGATCTGCTGGGTTCAGGGGATCCTTTTGCCTTGCCTTCCAAATAGGGCGTGTACTACCACGCCGCTAATTTTTTATTGTGGAGATGAGGTCTTGCCAAGTTGCCCGGGCTGGTCTCGAACCCATGGGCTCAGGCAATTCACTCACCTCAGCCTCCCAAAGTGCTGGGATTACGGGCTGAACCACCAAACCCAGCCAATAACTGCTATTTTTTGACATCACAACACACTTGGGTTCCTGCTCTCCCTCTCACCTCACTGAATTGTGCCCACTGTGGTTTAGACCAGCAAGAAAGACTGTAAAAAGTTCAATTACTCTTGACTTTTGCTGGCTTTTCCCCTCTTTTGTGATAAAGAATTATTTAAAATATTATCAAGGAAGCAATATGACATAAGTATAGTGAAAGTACTGTGTTAAAAACAAATAGGTTTCATTTTTTTAGTACCTACCAACTTTGTTTTAATTATCCTATATTTTGCTTTTATTATTTTAATTGACACATAATAATTGTACATATTTATAGTGTGATATTTTGATACATGTACATGATCACATCAGGGTAATAGGCATATCCATCACATTAAACCATTTATCTAAAAGTAAATAGGTTGTTTTAAAACCTATTTAAACAAGGACTTATTTAAGAATATTACTGACTATAAAATATAGACCTGCTCTCATTTCTCCCCTCTTAATAAAGACCCTAAGTTTATTGCTGCCCCTAAAAGAGGAAACAACCCACTTTATCCCAGAAAAGATTCTGGAGTAAGTATTGGATGCCTTCTGTATACCAGGCACTGTGCTAGGCACTTTATATTCAGTTTACTTAGTTCTTATAATAAACTTGTGAGATATTATCATCACCACTTTACAAATGAGTAACCAAGCTTCAGAATGGTTCCACAACTTAGCTGAAGGTTAAACAGAACAGAAATTGAAGCCAAGTCTCTCTTACACCAGAGCCACCACTGGGGTTCTTAGCCTGGGCAACATATCAGAATCATCCAGGGAGCACTGACTAAGTACCAGTGCCTAGTCACCCTCAGAGATTCTGATGTAGCTGGCTTGGATCAGGGCCTGGGTGTGAATTGCAGTGGGAAGAATGAATTGCAAGGGAGCTATGTGAATACTGGATAAATGTAGAGCAGTGAGACGGAGAGTAACTAGTTGGTCACCGTCACCAAGAGGGTATTGAATAACTGAGTGAAATCAATATGGAGGAAGGGATCTCAGAGCAGCTACAAGTCTGTCTCCCTGACTCAGATCAATGAGTTGGTTGGCAATGCAGATCACCTCTTCAAATATGGATGGTAAATTACTGATTTGCTAGTCCAAAAAACCCCATAATGGAGATATATATACACTTGTGTGATAGGGAGGAGTGTGGGGCTTAAACTTAGGGGAAAATAACTTTGAGAATTTAGTTTTCTTTGGCTTAATGAGTCACCTGTGTGATGAAGGCTTACCAGTTTGGGAATGTGTGAACATAAGTATTCTCTGTAGAATGAGGGAGTTCTCTGTTTATCAAGAAGTGCCACCCTTGAAGGGGACAAAGCCAATTTGAGCACATTTAGAAGGAAGTAAGTAGGAGAGGGAGAAAACAAGAAATAAAATCATGTGATGCATATTTGTTGAGATCAGAGCAGTTGTGTTTTGAATATCTGGAGGGCTGTTGTGAGGTAAAGAATTTGATTTGTTCTGGCTAGACAGACTGCCCAGCAATATAAGGTGGAACTTTAGAGTCACAGTGATTTGCTGATGCTGGGATCCTAGGAGGGGACCCTTGGGTGTTTGGGGGATCCCCAACAGAAGGGCGATGATTGAATGGCCACTGGAGTTCAGCCTTTTGGCCCAGAGTCTCTGGGGTTCTCTTTCTGCTGGCATGCTCTCTGACAGAAAGCTGCAGGGTGACAGCTACATGGCTTGTGTCTGTATCAGTGCAGCTGGGGGCTTGCTGCCATGACCTTGCTGTTTGTCCTGAAAGGAGAAGAATGTGAGGGAGATAGAAATACTCTTCACCATGTATTACATGATGTGTGTGTTTTAAGTTTATAGCATCATATTGTATGCGTCCCTTGCCAGTTTCTTTAACTTGCATTTTGTTTCTGAGATATCTTCATGTGAATATATGTAGGTCTACTTCATTTTAATGGCTCCATAGTATTACATTTTATGTTTTATTGGCCAATCAGTACCTTATTTAGGGACTGCCCCTTTCTCAAGATTAGTTCTCTGTAGGGTTAGGTTTTTCTCTTTCAAATTAATACCTGGAAAACTAGAACTTTTTAAGCTTACATTTTTAAATTCTGAAATTTACTCTAAGCTTAAAAGTTAGAGAAAAGAAATATCCACAGTCCTTATTAACAGCGGTCACTTTAATGTCCATTCTGCTGGCATTTTTCATAAGCTCTTTTATTGCATGTTTATAAGCATAATACATGTTATTTTGTATCCTGCTATATTTTCTTTTCTTTTCTTTTCTTTTTTTCTGTGGATCAGGATCTCTGTCGCCCAGACTGGAGTGCAGTGCCATGATCATGGCTTACCACAACTTCTACCTCCTGGGCTCAGGCGATCCTTCCACCTCAGTTTCCCAAGTAGCTGGGACTACAGGCATGTGCCACCATGCTCTGCTAACTATTTTTTGTTTTTTGTAGAGACAAGGTTTTTGCTGTTCCCCAGGCTGGTCACAAACTCCTGGGCTCAAGCATTCTTCCCGTTTCAGCCTCCCAAAGCACTGGGATTACAGGTGTGAGCCACCGTTCCCAGAAAAATGCTTATTTGTAATACATGAAAAGTGGGTTCAGTAGCAAGAATGGCTATATAAATGAGAAGCAGCCACTTTGTGAATTAGACCATCTATGCACAGAAATGTGTCAGAGTTTATTTATAGATTTATTTATAGAAAGTTTTAGCATTTTGATGGTTTGCATTTGTGGCAAATTCCTCACCACAGTTTTCCATTTTCAGAAACGTCCAGCTTGGTCTGTCCTAAACACCTCTTGCTCAGAATCTGTGGCTCCTACCCTGCCAGGTGGCCTTTCCCAGCAGACGTCCTCACCAGCTTCCCAGATGGCATCGGTAATTCACCCATCCTCTAGGAAAACCAGAGGTGTTCCCTTATTGGAAGTTAGTAATGTGAAAACCCTCAAGTGTCAAGACTGTCTTGGAAATATCCCTGTCCAGGTTTCTGTTCCAGCTGGTGACCAAATACACCATACATCTGGTGGGGAATTGTTACTGCCGTGGCTGCCGCCCCCGCTGCCGCCTCCTCCTCCACCACCGCCTCCTCCTCTTCCACCACCACCCCCTCTCCCTGCTCTGTCCTTGTCCTCTCAAGCTGCAACTCACCAGAATGTAGGCTACAGGACTACAGTAAAAGATGACCCGCCACTTCCTCTAATGTGTGGATTGCCTGAGAGACCACATGATTCCCTGGAAAGTTTTCAGTGCCCAGGTAATTTGCTGGGGTTTTGTCTCTGCTCACCATGGGTTGTTAAGCTGTTGACATATTCTGGCTTTAGAAGCTATCATCTTCTAATCAAAATCTTTTTTAGAATTCGCTACAGTTTAAAAGTATTCCAGTATTTGTTGCCTTGAGTATTACCTTTTTTTGCAAACTATAGTTTAAATCTGAGTTTCATTAAATGCTAAGTTTGAAAACTCTATCTATATATATTTAATGATCACATGACTTAGAATTTCTGATGTTGTTAATGTGTCAACCTATTTCAGATTTCTTAATCAGTATGTATTTAATTTCTACCACTGGAATATTTTTCTGTACTGCTTTAAATTAATCTTACTGTTGCACCTCTGAGTCCTTTACAGAATTAACTTGTTGCATTCCAAGCAGAATATTGGTTGGAAATTACTGCAGAGGAATATTAGCCAGTATATAGAAGGCTGTTCTTGCAGACTGACTGGCAGACTGAGGAACTTTACTGTTACTCTTTCTAAAATGTAATGAGTCAAAAAGAAGAAGTGGAGCACTTTTTGTCTTAGCAAGTACAGTACACTGAATACACTTGAATATTTAGTAGGGCTATAGTTCTGACTCGTAATTCTAATTGTGGCTCTAGACATTGACTGTTAAACAAGGAGAATAGCCTAAATCTGCTTGGACACAGAGTCTACTCCTTTGGTGTGTGTGTTGTAGATAAATCCTATCAAAATCTATGTTTGTGTGTTTTAAAAAATATACTCGAGACTGGGTGCAGTGGTTCATGCCTACAACCATAGTACTTTTGGGAAGCTGAGACAGGAGGATTGCTTGAGTCCAGAAGTTCGAGGCCAACCTGGGCAACATGGTGAGACCTTGTCTCAAGAAAAAAAGAAAAAAATTAGCTGGGCATGGTGGTGTGCACCTGTAGTTTCAGCTATTTGGAAGACCGAGGAAGGATCAACTGACCCCAGGAGGTCATGGCTGTGGTGAGCTGTGAGTGTGCCACTGCACTCCAGCCTGAGTGACAGAGTGAGACCTCGACTCAAAAAAACAAAAAAACCCCAACATGCTTGAGCATTTCCACCTAGAATAGGCAAGGTTACTGTAATAGGTAAATGAATGATACAAATATAACAGTTCCAAACTGCAATTCTGCTTAATTGAGCATTCTAGTTATTCTGAGTTCAGGGTTTCACTGTTCCTGGAACCAGATACAAATGAAAATGTCCACACCATGAGTTGGAGACCCGTGGCCTGCATCCATGGGGTGTGCAACATCGTCAGGTGAATGAAAAGTGAGAACTTCCATGCTGTCTGGCATGCCTGTCTAGATGGGACTTTGGTTGTGGGCAGATCTTTGTGGGGAGCCGCAGTCCCAGCTCAGGTTTAATGTACATGTTCTGGGAACCTCTATTCAACTCACTAACACTGCCTCAATTCACTGAGAAGAATAAGAAAGTACGAATTAACACCACAAAATACCCTTGATTGTGAAATTTGTCTTATTACTTCCAGAAGGAAGTTGTAATAACAAGTTATAGGATTAAATCCAAAGTGAGATAGCCTTTTGTTAGCCATAGCATGGTCTTTCAATCCTGAACTAGAAATGACTATTAATCTTGAAGCCCTACCTGGAAGATCTCTAAATCAGTGGCCACAATCATGCCTCTGTCTCCAGCAGGTGATAAAAGATTTTACCCTATCAAGGGTCTCAAGGTACCAGAGTGAAAAAGAGCTTCTCCTCACCAGAACCTTGAAACAGATCTAACTTGTGTTTTGACAGCATTGCACAACCTCAAAAATAAAGTGTGTAGGCCACCTCATGGTGATGTGGGTGGAATTCAACACACTATATTCAGAAAAATGTGCTAGTGTCACCCCCTCCGGTTCACTGAGCTGCCAGTTAAAATTTTACTTTAAGCCTTTTCCTGTGTAGAAACCTACTCACTCCATTGTCATAGGATGAGTCATCACTGACTAATATCCAAGACTGAAGGTAAACAGAGCAGGGTAAATTTTTTTTTAAGTGGGCAGGGAAGTGGAGGAGATAAGATTCCAGAGTTTTCCCAGTCATTTGCAGTGGAAGAGATAATTCCCACCGCAGGTATCCATCCTCTGTTTAGGATCGCAGGGAAAGATTACAATGTCTGAGTCTTGAAAAATAGTCATTCTGACAGAAGGTGTGCATGACTGTGCCAGTAAATTGCTATGGATTTAAAGAAGCTAGTGGAAATCAAGTGGTCAAGCGAAAACATTAACAAACTGTCTTGGATTCAAACCAGGAGCTTATTGCCGATCTGTTCAGCAGATAATCAAGGCATGCTAAGTTAATGGAATAACGATTATTTGTTTAAATGATGGCATTAACTGATGTGAGATTTACCAACTTTAGTACAATAATGTTCTGTCAACCTGAGGAGAAAATATGTTTTCTTGATGGTACTTGCTCTGTTTACTCAACTTCAGGATCTATGGATGAAGTGCTGGCCTCCTTAAGGCATGGCAAAACCCCCCTCCAGAAAGTGGAAGTGCCTGCTGTGCCCTCTTCCCGCACCTCAGTCAATGAGCACATTCTGGCTGCCATAAGGCAAGGGGTAAAACTGAAGAAAGTTCACCCAGAGGTCGGCCCAAGCCCCAGCAGTAAACCAACCAGTGATCTTGAAAGAAGCATCAAGGCAGCGCTCCAGAGAATCAAGAAAGTGTCTGCTGACTCCGAGGAGGACAGCGATGAGCAGGACCCCGGCCAGTGGGACCAGTGAGCTCTTCTCCAAGTTCAACAAAGGCACCTTGAGTGAAGCAGTGGGGCCAAGCCTATTCTTGATAAAGTACGTGGACAGGGTGCTTGGTAGCTGGGCCACATAACACCCTGAAAAGTCAGCACGGCTTTGTGTGGGATACTGCAGCTTTTTTTTGTGACACTGTGGCTCTTAAAACCGGGAGGGAAGCAGAGATGTGGAGACTTTCACACCAATCTGCAATTGGGGCATCAAAACTCATAGGAAGTGTTGCTGGCCTAGGAGAATAGCATTTATTTCTCACCATGCATGGGTGATCTAGAATCATTCCTTGATTCTGAAAGTTTACACTATGGTGTTCACTATTAGACTACTGACCGTGGCCTCCTATGCGTATGGTATAGTGGTTTCTCAGAGTTATAGGTTTGAATGTGAACGTTATTTTAGCAATACTCAGAATTAATTGCTTATAGTCATGAGTTATTTTAAATATTTAAATAAAATTTATTTTATGTACCAAACACTGTGTATACTTACAATAAAGAACTATTTATAATGTATCAGTGTTGCTGATGAGGCAATGAAAACGTATCTTAACTGCTGTAAAAGCAAAGGCTTCCCTGCCTGGGTGGTTTTAAAGTTTTTAATAAAATTTCAGCTAAACATGTATTAAGGCAAATACTAAAGGTGGGGGAATAGTGTGGTTCCCCTCAGGAACCGAAGTCTCAAGCAGAAATCTCTTTTCCTCCTTGGTTGAAACTATTAAAATTAGGACAGGGAAAGGACCAATACAAAGCAGTCTGTTCACTTCTCAAACTGCCAAGCGTCCGCACACTAACCTCATCACCCTCACTTGTGATGTTAATCCTGGGCTTCCCCAGAACAAGATGAAAAGTCCTGTTGTAGACCAAAAATTTTCCTACTTTCAGTTTTGTCACTAACTCTGGCCTATACCACCCTGAGGGACCTCAGCTGGCATAGCTAGGAGAGATCTGGCTCCCTCTTCAGGAACTGCAGCTTGGACCTGGCCTGTTCCTGACTGAGATCCTTCAGTGTGGCCTCTGCCAGATTGCCCATGGGTCTGTTGCATGTCCTGCCTTCCTGGAACTCAAAGCTAACTCCTGTGCATCATGTGCCTCACTCTGCCCGTCTGGGTCTGATGCCACTCTGGAGTCTGATGGGCCAAGTGCTGACTCTGCACTGGCCCCTGTGCCTGCTGTTTCCTCCCAGGCTACCAGGAGTGTTTCCCCTGGGGGACATACCCTCCTGGGCTTCAGTTTCAAACCCAGAGGCAGGGCAAGTGGCTATGCCCCAGGCCTCCTTCCCTCTGCAGACAGGCCAAGCTTAGCACCAAACTGGTCCTCTGGAAAGGTGGAATTTTTTTAAATGGCAAAAACCATTAGCCATTTGTGGGACTTTATTTTGCAGTTTGGTATTGTTTTTAATTATTTATTGTCTCAGCATTTTGAGATAATCAGGCTGGGATAATTACTAGAATTTGCTTTCTAGGGGCTGCCAAAGACAAAGGGCCTTCAAAAAAGGAATTCTTTCAAAAGAGTTCTCCCAAAGTTCCTGGCCCAATTGTGTCTAATGTGTGTCAAAACTTATCTGGAACCATCTCTCTCATGTCTCCGTTTCCCCTCTTCTTTCAGCCAAGGCTTGAAGCAAATCCAGACTTTGGCTTCAGGGAATTCAGAGCCAAGGGCAGAGGGACAGGATAGGGGCTGGGAGTAGAGGGACAAGTAAGTCTCCTGTTGTCTAGCTGCAAAGCTCTCCAAACTACCCTCCAGAGCACTTCGCTTCTCCCTGGCTTTCCCACACACACAAGGGCTGGCCCCTCAGCATGGCACACAAAAAACCCTGAGACCTGGCTGCTGTTCCCTGGGCAGCCCCTTTCCTTACTGCAGGTTTTACTCCAGCAATACCAAGATGCTTGCTGCCTGCTCCCAAAGGGCCTTCTCTCTTAAGCCTAAATGCCTGGAATTGCCCCACACCCTGCACGTCCTGGCAAACCCACACCCATCCTTTGGTCTCAACCTCACAGCGTTCTTTGAAGTCTTCTCTGACCCTTCTTTCTTCTAAATGACCACTGTACCTTGTCTTGGAGACTGGCCTCTGGCCAAAGCTGACTAGATCGGGGATTGGCATCTGAACTGGCGGTGTCCATCCAATGGATTGCCCAGATTGAAAAACAAGGACCGGGCCAATCAGACTTGTTTATTCATTTGTTCATTCCTTCCCTCTGAAGGAATTTGCATTGGGGAATCAAACAGGTACTAGCAGGAGCTAGAATCAAGAGGTTTTTGATTAATGACCACACATCTTTGAAACCACGTAGCTGACTGGTTTTATAGAGCAGAAGTTGTCAAACCTTAAGGTCTGTAAACTCACGAGGAGTATATTGGTTTTCTGTTGCTGCCATAACAAATTACTGCAGAAGCAGGGGCTTGAAACACAAATTATCCTATAGGTCTGTAGGCCAGAAGTCTAACATGGGTTTCCCCGGGCTAAAACCAAGGTTTTGACATGGATGCATTCCTTTCTAAAGGCTCTGGGGAGAAGCCATTTCCTTATCTTTTCTGGTTTCCAAGGTTGCCCATGTTCCTTGGCTTGTGGTCTCTTCCTCCATCTTCAAAGCCATTAATGTCTCATCTGTTTGACCCTTTTTCTGTCTTTCTGACTCCAAGGAAAGGCTCTCTGTTTTTAAAAATTCATGTGATTAGATTGGGCCCACCCAGGTAATACAGGATAATCTTCCCATCTGAGTTTACAGATCCTAAGGTTTGAGAACCTCTGCTCTCTAAAGCCACTCAATTACATGGTTTCACATGATGTGTTCATTAATCAAAAACCTCTTGATTCTAGCTACTGCTAGTACCTGCTTGATTCCCCAGTTCAAATTCCTTCAGAGGGAAGGAATGAACAAATGAATAAACAAGGTTCTTTTGCCATGTAAGGTTATTCTGTCTAGTACAGGGGCTTGCTAGAATGCAGATTTCTAGGCTCAGAAAGCAAAGGTCCTAATCCAGAAGGTTTTTTCCTGGGATGGGCTAGCAACTCAAATGGCTCTGAAGCAGGTGGTCTGAAGACCATCCTTAGGAAAGCACTACTACTACCCCAGTCAGGGAAGATCTGCGGGGGCTAGAGATGTGGGAAGAGTGAGAAGGCACACTCAGAGCCACTGTGGGTTCCTCCTAAGGTCAGCAATCCTGAGGCCTGATGTTCAAGAGGTCTTCAGAGCAGCCTGGGGTCATCCCAGCTCTGGAGAAGCTGAATGTGCTGTGGCCCCTGTTCTCGGCCACCTGTGAGGGCTCTGTCTGGAGGGGGGCGGAGCCTCACACGTCCCCATCAGCTGAATTCCACTAACACCTGCAGTATATCATCTCGCCTCTCCATGCAACGTCACAGATTTGTGGAAAGTAACTGAGTCTTTCCACCATTGTGTTCCCAGGGCCTAGGCATAAAGGTTCTCAAATATTTGTTAAGTGAAAATAAGAGTTCGTGATGTAAAAGCGATGCAAGAGGCTTGAGAAGACTCCTGGCCGTGGCTGAGCTTCATCCCGCAGGTCGAGGCCTTTGGGGCCTAAGAACAGGAATGGGGTTGGAGCAGAGAAAGGATTCTAGGAAGCGGAACAGCGTAAACAAGATAGATCATGCAACAGTGAGGCATGGGCAGGACCTGAAGGAGCCTGGTGTGACCTCATGGGTGGGGGGCGGGGAGCCAGTAGAACACAGGGCTAGGGCCTGATACACCCCTCACCTCAGGAAGAAGCCTTTGGCAGCTTTGCATAAGAGGAACCAGAAGACAGAGCCTGGAGTGAGGGCACCACAAACAGGCAGGGATAGGGTGGGGAGAGCAGCAGTGGTGAGGAGATAGGGATGACAGGAGGGAGTCGCATAGGACTGCAGAACTCACTGTGCAGGCAGCAAGAGAAAGGGCACAGATATGGTGCCCACACTTGAAGGTAGAGTGGGGGCAACTGTTGGGAGGCAGGGCTGGGGCTGTGGCCATCCCAGAAGGCAAACAAGTGGTGACAGTGGCCACAGGATCACTTCCACTCAGTGGTCTGGTCTCCTGTGCAGACATGCCCCTGGCTTACCTAGTAATATCTTGGAGCTAAGTCATCCCCACCTGATGTCTTCTCGGCCCCAGATAGGGGATGGCTGCTCAGCGGGCCTAGGCAGGGAGGGCTGAGGACAGCCTCCCAGGAATTCCTGTGGTACAGAACATTGGAGCAATCCCTGTGTCCCAAGCATGATGCAGATGTGAAAGAGGGCAAGCTGGGTCTAGGAACAGGGGGACATCCCAGCAGACATGGGTCCTCACCCCCAACACCTTAGAATACGGAAGCTGCCCATACAGAACCGTCAAGGACTCGCCTCTGGATAAAAGGGAATCCTGGAACTGACTGAAATTAAATTACATGAGCCTGATGGAACAAGAGCTCAAAACAGAAATTTACTTGAATGAAGGAAAAACAGAAATGGTCATATTTCTTTTACTCCTGAGCTGAGGGCTGGGACTCACCCCTCCTACACGTTTGGGAAAAGTTAGTTCTATGTTTGGCATAACCAGACACATGTGAATAACCTGTTCAAAGCTCTGAAAAAATCTTTGATAGGGTGAGTCTCTGAGATTCACTTTTCCCCCAGCAACCTGGCACACGAGCATACATTTTTTGCTGCCTTGTCCTCAGAAGGCTAGTCCCTGCAGAAGAACAGTGCCTTTTGGGTTGAGAAAAGCTTCAGTGGGCCCCACTGAGGCAGAACGTGACCAGATGAAGGACAGACATCCCTAAACATCCCCACACAGGGGCCTGCCCCAAAGCAGGAACTGGAAATGCTGGCATACTCATTCTATCCCAAAGGCTAGTACCCTTCAATCCACTCTTGCTTTGGCTCAGGAAGTGGCCCCAGAGGACATCAGCCTACTGTGGGAGATCAAGAACTTCCAAAACATCTTGTTAAGATACAGAGGGCTTCTGAAAGATTTTTGTTGACTTAAAAAACAGACACAAATATTGTACCGAACTATGTATTTCTACATAAACAACTGTTACAACAAAATCAGGTAAAATTCACAAATGTATACAAGTCTATAAAGGAAAATATTTTTCCCCTTAAATATAAAAAGATCATTTGTCAAGTAACATCAAACAAACACATAAAGCAGAAACTATTAGAAACAGAGAAATAGACAGAAATACAATAGTAGTAAGAGACTAACATATCTTTCTTAGTTTTTAATGAATCAAATAAGTTAAAATTAAAGGTCCACAATACCTTATAAGGTCAAATTAATATATTTGATTAAATTTTGTTCCCATCAGAGAATATACCTTTTTCTCCAGTGTCCTGGGAATATTTATATTAAAACTAAAACATGATTAGGTCTCAAGAAAACATCAGTAAACTTCAAAATGCCCAGGCTGTACAGGCCATACCCTCTTTGACAACAAGACAATAAAACTAGAAGTTTGTAACAAATGTTAAAGCAACAACAACAAAAATATCAAACTACCTGGAAACTTAAAAATATAATTTCAAAAAACTTCAGTAAAAAATAGTCAAATCTGAAATTATAAATTATTTATAACTTAGAACACTATACATTAAAATTTAAGGGATATGGATACAGATGTATTCAGAGGAGAAGTCATAGCCTCACAATACTAGTGACTGTGTCTTTTATTCAGCAAGAAAAAGTTAAAATGGCATTCTTGAGAAGGTAGAAAAAATAACAATAAAGCAAAAAATAAGAAAAAAGATCATAAAATGGTAACATGGTAACTTAAGATATAAGTCCCAGAGTTGTTTCTTTGAAAGACCAATAAAGTAGACTAATTCTAACTAACCAAAACAAAAAGGGAAAGCACAAACATACAACATTAAGAATGAGAAAGAATGATACAGCTGTATGCAAACAAATTTGAAAATCATAACAGAATAACGATTTAGGAAAATTTAAATTGCCAAAAATGTATAGACTAGGAAGGAAGTTTGAAGAGCGTGGGAACAAAATTGAAAAAATTATCAAATAATTATTTCCTAAAAAGGCACTAGACTTGGACAGTTTTATTCATGTTATAAAAACTTCAAAGGCAAAAAATTCTAAATATTATTTAAACTTCCCTAGACCATAGAAAAAGTGCTTCCCAAGTTCTTTTTAAAGAGAAATTAACACACTCAACATCAATACCTGACAAAGACAGCAGAAAAAAATTACACAGCTATTCATCTTAGATATGAAAAACTCAGAAATAAAATGAGAAAACCAAATCCAGAATAATATTTTTTTCTCATCTTAAAGCTCTTATTTTTATTATACAGGTAATACATGATCTTTGTAGAAAAACCAGAAAATACAGACAAGAAACACAAAATAAAAATCTCCCATAGACCAACCAATCATAAATAACCACTGTTAACATAGAAAGGAGATGCATATTAGAAGAATAATATTCTATGACTACATCAGGTTTTTCTAGAAATGCATAGAGGTCTTAACATTAGCAAATCTATTAAAATGACTCCTCGTAAGTCATAACTGAGAAAAACCATTTGATCATCATGAAAGATGTGAAAAAGAAGCCATTTAATAAAATCTCAACATTCATTACTGATAAAATTTTCAGCAAACTATAAATTGAAGGGCATAACTTTAATGTATAAATTCAAATATTAAGATTATTTTATACTAAGAGTCAAATTTATACTTTTGGAGAAACACTAGAGATATTCTACATAAAAAAGATAGATAAGAAAGAAAGAAGAATGTACAATACCAGCACAGTGTTATTTAGCATTGTTCTAAACGTGTTGGCCAATGTGATGAGTCGAGAGAGTGAAATAAGATTATTAAAAATATGTAGCCAAAATTATCATCACTACCCAGATCTATTACCCACCTGAAAAAAGCAAAAGAAATCAACAATAGCAAAAAGTTTAGAATGAAGAGAATTCAGTAATTGGCTAGTTACAAAATAAGTAACCAATTGCCAAATTAAATAAATGATCATACAACCACATACTATTCTCTTATCCAGAGGTAAGAATGAGGTAGATCGATATGTACTGATGTAGGAAGATCTATTGCCAAGTGAAAAATACAAATAGCAGAAAGGTTCAATCAGATGGTCAAAATGAAGACACATTTTAGAAAAAAAAAACTGAAGAATATGCATCAATTTTTGACTGTTATCTTAGGGCAAGTGATTTGATTATGGGGGACTTTCATTTTTCTACATTATGCTTTTTACATAATTTTAAAATTTACATAACTTTTATTTAATGTTTTACATCGGAAAAACTAATGGATTTTCTTTTCTTTTTTTTCTTCCAATCCATGAACATGGAATATTTTTCTATTTTTTCTTGTCCTCTTCAAGTTACTTCCATCAGTGTTTTATAGTTTTCCTTATAGAGATCTTTCACTTCTTTGGTTAAATTTATTCTTAAGTATTCATTTGTTTTGTAGCTTTTACAAATGGGATGGCTTTTTAGAATTTCTTTTTCAGCTAGTTTGTTGTTGGTGTATAGAAATGCTGACTTTTGTATGTTGATTTTTTTATCCTTCAACTTTATTAAATTCATTTCTCAATTCTAAAGGTATTTTTGTGGAGCATTTAGGATCTTGTATTTATAAGATTAGATCATCCACAAACAAGAAAAATTTGACTGTCTTCTTTCCAATTTGGATGCCCTTTATATCTTCTTCTTGACTAATTGCTCTGGCTTGGACTTGACCTCCTCTTTATAAGGGCAGTAATGCCATTCATGAGGGTGGAGCTCTCTGATTTAATCACTTCCCCAAAGGCTTTACCTCTTAATGCCATCACATTGGATATTAGTTTCCAACATACAAATTTTGGGAAGGCATTAACATTCATACCATAGCTATATGTAATAAGAATCTCTCAAAGCCATCTAATATATGAGTCCAGAGTTTTTTGAGAAAGTAAGAGCTGGATGCACACAGGCTAGTTGTCATCAAGATATCTATAGCATTTAAATTCATAAGACCAAAAAAGGTTACCTCAGGAGATCATGAACCCAGAGGAAAGTGAGAGTTCAAGTCAGAGCCCTGGACACTGCAGCATGTAAAGTTCCAGCAGCGGAGAATGAGATGGTAGAAAACCAGGAGGATATGGTGTCGTACAAGTTGAAGGAACAAAGTGGAGTTGTCATCCAGTGCTATGGGAGATAAGTAATATTAGAGCAACAACACCAAAAAACACAGAAGGCATTATTTATTCATCAAATAATACTGAGTGCCCACTGAATGGCAAATATTATGCCAGGCAGTAGGGGAAGAGAGACAACCAAAAGACAATTGGAGTACAATGTGATTAGTGCTCTGATAGTGACAACCATAGAGTTCCATGGTAATTTAGGGGAGATATGCCCAGCCCAGTGCTGGAGGTGGGGAAGAGAGAATGAAGGCCTCCAAGAGATGTTCATGCTGGCATTGAAGGTTTCAGAGTAACTAAGAATTAACCAGAGTGAGGTAAATTTGCTTTAGGCAGAGGAAACCCAAGTACAAAGATATAGTAGCAGAACTATAAGTGGATTTGTTTTGGTGGATCGAGGTGTATTGAGAAGAAGCAATGTAAAATGAGGTTAAAAAGGTAGCCAGGGTCCAGATGATGAAAGTTCTGTGCCCTTTGCCAGGATGAGACCTAATAGTCTGCAGAAAAGAAGGAGAGGACCCAAAGCCAATCACCTTAAGGATGCCAGGATGGAAGATGTGGAGGAAAACCAGGTGGACTCAGGCTATGTTGTTGAAGGTCTGCTTGTTCATGCCACCTTTGGTTCTTGCAAACTTCTGCTCAAGGTCATGGGAAGTTATCCTTAGTTCCAGCGCTGGGGAGTGCCTTGAGGAACAAAGTTGTTAAGGTTGACAGAGCAGTTGGCAAGGTGGTCTGGAGGAGAAATTGGAGACAGGAGTACCAGCCTGTAGTAATAACATGGGCTTGGAGTGACAAGGCACTAGATGAAGGTCAAAGGCAGGCATCCAGAAGGAAACTATGGTTGTAAGATTTGTAAGGGTAACAGACACAGAGTATGAAGAAGCTATCAGGATAAGAATATAGTATTAAGAACTTTGTATTTGTATCTGTGATATGTATATATTCGGTATTCCATAATAGTATCTCTTATTTTGATGTATATAGTACTTTATTGAGTAGCAGATATTTTCATTTTGATCCTAATGTTGGCATTAAAAAAATTTTTTTAATAGAAGTGAAGCCAAGACAGGTGATTAGACCAAGGTCACACACTAATTAATACTAGTGAAAGGCTGTTGAACACAGATCCTTTTTTAAAATATGTGGGGTACAATTCAGGGTTAGGTATACAAATGTCCATTATGCAGGTACCTTTGTTGATGAGGTGTGTCCTTCCTCCCCTGGCAGTTTACCACTACTGCCAATCCCTTTCTTATAGTATTACAATAGTTGTTCAAGGTCCACTTATGAGTGAGAACATGTGACACTCAGTGATTCCAGATCCTTAACTTTGCACTCAGTGGATCATTTTGCTTCCAAGAGAGATGCTGAAATACTTTCCATCTGGAAGGACTTATGGTTGAGCCCAGTTAGGGGACACCATTATCACCAGAGACAGAGCTGTTAGGCCACAATATGGACATCTACCACCAGAGGGTGCTCTTACCCCAAGAGAAAGTTGGCAGTACTTTCCACGGTTTAAGGACTTTGCTAAGGGTTTTTCTTTCCTGAGGTCCTTTCTTTAGAAGCTGCAGTGTAAAGAACTGAACTGTAGTAGCCCAAGCTGCTAAGTGTGGAGTGATGACCTGTAACCTTCCACAGTTTGTGTCAGAAAGAAAGATTTGTTAAGGAGATGCTTAATTTTCTCTAAGGTAATTCCAGATTACTCCTGGGTAAAGGAAGAGAGAGAAACAGTTCAGAAATGAGGTTATCCTGGTAATGTTTGAAGATAGAAGGAGTACTTTCTGTGATCCTAAGACAAGATTTCTTTCCTTGAGCTGTAGCGTTCTCTCAGGGAACATACTTAGTTGATTTATTGGTGCTCATTGGTAGATACTCTCAAAGGGTCATGTTTAAGAATTTTGCCCAGATGCGGTGGCTCATGCCCGTAATCCCAGCACTTTGGGAGGCCAAAGTGGGCAGCTTGCTTGAGCCCAGGAATTTGAGACCAGGTTAAGCAGCATAGCAAAACCTTGTCTCTACAAAAATAAAAAATAAAAAAAATTAGCCGGGTGTAGTGGTGAGCACCTGTAGTCCCAGCTACTTGGGAGACTGAGGTGAAAGGATCACCTGAGTCCAGCACGTCAAGGCTGTGGTGAGCCGTGGTTGTGCCACTGCACTCCAGCCTGAGCAACAGAGTTAGACCCCAACCTGAAAAAAAAGAATTTTGATTTTGTCTTAACTGGATACACTTTTAGCAAAGTTATGAAGGTAGTAATCTCAGTCTTCCTTTTCTTTTTTGTACACAAGTTCATTTATTATCACTGTGTTTCTTCTTTCCCCCTCCCCTTCCTTTCTTCCTCTCTTTTCTTCCTGGCTTCTTTCACTCACCACAGTAACTCCAGTGAAGGATAGAAACTCATTCACCTTATGGATAAAGAAGTGGATACTGGCTTAAAATGTTACCCTCCTAGGAGTATGTGCATTAAGACAGAAATTAAGGTCTTAATCAAGGAGTTAAAGTTTTAAGGTACATGGAGAGGCATCCTGTGGGCCTGGGTGGTGGAGGTTTTGAGGCAGAATAGTGGTTTCTCCCTGGAATTTTGAAACGTTATTGTTTCACGAGCAGTCCTGGGTTCGACCCGTCCTTTGTGGTTATTCCTGGGAATCACCCGGTAGTGTCATCTGGTGTCTATTCATAAGGAGATTGTGGACACTGTGTAATAATCTGGTCTGGGAAATGTGAAAAACATCCCCCTTGCTCCTGTTCCTTCCTCTCCTTTTCATTAGCTCGGCACCTCACCCCCCTCAAACCTACAAGGGCAGCAGGAGTAACCCAGGGCTGGGCAAGTAAGAGGACTCTCTCCCCAAGCTCCACCTGCTTTTAACCCTCTAGGCATGGCCTCTGGGTGTGACTGGAATATAATGCTCACTCTCTTGATGCCCTGTCAGGACTCAGTCTGGGTAGCCAGATGGGGTGGGCTTGGGGACACTGGATTTATTTCATGTGCCATTTTCACGTGTCATTTCTCTCTTGAAATTCTTCCATAGTTTTACCCTTGAGGAGAATTTGGACTAAAATAAAGATATTTCATTTCATACCCTCAGGGAAAAAAGACACTGATTTTAAGAAGCTGGAGGGCCATGGCAATCTCCCAGGTAGACAGAGGTCTAGGTCTTCTTCCTGTTTGGTAAGTGTTGAGAGGCATAGTTTAGCAGCCTACTTCCTTCATTGGGCCCAGCCATGACTTTTCTTACAACAGATGCTTTCTTTTGGAGCTTGAGGCCATAGGGTCTGTGCCATGAAATCAGCCATTTATCTAACTGGTGGATTTAGGGCAAGTTCTGATTTATGGTTTAGTTCTCATAATTTGTGTTGAAGTGAGGGTAGTGTACACATTAGATAGACTTGAGATCAGAGTTCATCTTTTGAAATTAAGGCTGGCCTGTATCTCTCCATTAGTGGTTCCAACAGCTAATCCCCAGGATGATGTAATATATAGGGTCTCTGGGCTGGGCGCCCCTATCAAATTTATCTCTCCATAATGAGAGGTGGACTATTTCATTCCACCTTTGTAGTTTCACCTCTTTAATCCCTTAAGTTTTTTCAGTCTTTATCTATTAAAATGCAGGAATTCCAGGGAAAACTCATAGCTTAGTTCTTACCAGTCACTGCTTTAGTTTTTAATTAAGGATTTAACTGGTATTAGAGTCAACAAAGGTTTTCCCTTAAAAGGATCTTCATGCAGAAGAATGAAACTGGACGTCCACCTATCACCATATGCAAAAATTAACTCAAAATGGATCAAGGGCATAAATGTGAAACCTAAAACTGTAAGAATCTTAGAAGAAAACTTTTGGAACACCCTCCTGGACATCACAGTAGGCAATGAATTCATGACAGAGTCCTCAAAAACAAATGTAGCAAAAGTTAAGATTGACAAGTGGGACCTTATCAAACTAAATAGTTTTTTGCACAGCAAAAGAAACCATCAAGAGAATAAAAAGACAACCCATGGAATAGGAAAAAATATTTGCACTCTATGAATCCGACAAACGCCTAACATCCAGGATCTACAAGGAACTCAAATGAATTGACAGGAAAAAAACCAAACAACTCTTTTAAAAAGTGAGCAAAGAACATGAACAGACACTTCTCAAAGGAAGATATCCAAGCAGCTAACAAATGTGAAAAAATTCTTAGCCTCACTAATCAGAAGAAAAATGCAAATCAAAACTGCAATGAGATACCATCTAATACCGGTAAGGATGGCTATCATTAAAAAGTAAAAAAACAATAGGTGTTGGCAAGGCAGCAGAGTAAAAGGAACACTTCTATATTCCTGGTGGGAATGTAAGTTATTAATATTTCAATCTTTGTGGAAAGAATTGTGGCATTTTCTCAAAGAACGACAAATG
>CAUYQG010042895.1:0-10071 GCA_963574415.1 Tarsius wallacei
GATAGAAGTTTATATCAATAATTTTATTCAAGTTTCGGACAATGACTTTAGTGACTTCAGCCAACTTCTTAAAGTCATATGTGTGTTCTGATGTGACATACATATTAAGGGCCAGAGAAGCCAAATTACAAACAGCAACCTAGAATGAAATTTTAAAAAAAGAAAAGAAAAAGGTCAAGAATCATAGTTTTTATTTCATCCCCCATGTCAATGACACCATCGTGTAAGCCTCTAACACTCACAAACATTAAAATTTAAAATTTTTACCTTTGACTTCCTCTTCTACACCACGCATCAGTCCATTTCTAAATTTCACTGATTCTATTCTTTAATATCTAGTCACATATGTGAGTTGTAACATGAATCAAAGAAACAGGATGAAGAAAGACCCCATGACACATAGCTGTTACCATACATATATCACATATGTGTTCCATAACACATAGGCTTTGTTACCAGACATATATCACATTGTGCTCTAATTAATTATTTATATATATCTATTTCATCATTCAGCAGATATGTGCTGTACAATACAGTAGTCATGCTATCTATTTAAAATTAAATAAAATCTAAAAATCTGTTCCTCAGTTGCACTAGTCACACTTCAAGTGCTCAAGATCTACCAGATACAGACCATTTCTGTCACTGCAAAAAGTTCTTCTAAAACACACATGTGTATCTCATCTTCACTGATATTCTGACAAGCCCTTAGAAAATTAGTCCAAATTTATGAATTGTGAAAATGTTCTTCAGGTGACTTCCCCACTACACTACACCAGGCAGTGAGCTTCTTCAGGCAAAGATCGTTATCTTATATTTTTAGCACTAGCACCACATCTGGAGTACAGTAAGTGCTTGATAATGTTGGATGAGTTAACTTTCTTTTCCATTTTGATTAAGATTATCCCAATACAAAGTTCAACTTCTCTCATCTGGACTACAGAAAGTTTCCTAACTGGACTGCCTGATGACTTTCAAATCTACTACATTCTACACATGTTGTCAATTACCCATTTTTAAATACAGCTTAGATCATAAAAGTCTGATAAATGCTAGGGAGAAAAATAGTCAGGAAAAGAAGACAGTACTGGAGGTAAACATAGAAGAGGTACCATTTTTAAACAGTTGTCAAAAAAGACTTCACTAAGAACAAGATATATGAACAAAACCTAAAGGGGTTATAAAGCAAGTCTTGAGGCTATCTGTAGGTAGAAAAGAGCACTGTAATGTTCAAGGTTAAATAACAAAAATCCTGAGGCAGGAGCACACTTGACATATCTAAGAAATTAGTAGGGGCAGGGTGTGATGGCTCACGCCTATAATCGCAGCACTTTGGGAGGCAGAGGCAAGAGAACTGTCTGAGCCCAGGGTTTCAAGACTAGCCTGGGCAACTTGGCAAGACCTTGTCTCTACAGTAAATCAAAAAAACTAGCTGGGCATGGTGGCATACACCTATAATTCTAGCCACTTGACAGGCTGAGGCAGAAGGATCACCTGAGCCCAGAAGGTCAAGGCTGCGGAGGCCCTGAGTGTGCCACTGCACTCCAATCTGGAGTGACTGAGACTGCCCCCTGCAAAAAAAAAGAACAGAAAAAGAATTAGTAGGATCGGAGCAGACTGAACAAAAGAGGAAAGTAAAGCAGATAAAGTGGGGATATCCAGTTGTGGAGGACCTTGTGAGCCGTTATAAGAAATGTGGATGGAAAGGAAAAACTGAAACATGCTACAACATGGCTAAGCCTTAAGAACATGCTAATTGAGAGAAGTCTGACACAAAAGGGCTACATGTTATGATTCCATTCATATGAAATATCGACAATGTCCACAAATCCAGGGTGAGAAATATGTTAGTGGTTAACAGGGGCTGGAAGAAGAGGGGAACAGGGAGTGACTGCTAATGGATACTCTTCCATCACGTGGAGTGATATACTAATAAATGTGCTAGAACGAAACAGTGGTGATGACTGCATAGACTAGTAGAAATACAAAAAAAAAAAAAACCCCACCAAACTGTATACTTTAAAATGGGTGAATTTTATAGTATGTGAATTACAGTTCAATTTAAAAAAAAATAATTCTGCATGGGTTAGCCAAAGATTAGTTTTGTGCAGACAAATCACATGATCTGACTATTGTTTAAGTGTTACTCTAGTCTCTATAATATAATCTATTTTGCATAATAGTTACTTGAATAGTTGTCAATTTCTTCCAACTAAATTAGAAGATTCCAGAGGGCAGCAACTGAACTCATTTAACTTCTCAGAGCACTTCATATAGTATTTTACACATAGCTGGTGCTCAATAAATTTTGAATTAAACTGTAACCTTAGCAACAATCTTCTTAGGCTAGCTTCTAACCTCTGTAACCAGATACTCTGTAACCAGAGGCAAGAACCATCCTTTTCATTTTTACATTTTGATGCTATTTTTCTGTCAGAAACCTACAAGGTAATTTAGGACAAGCACAAAAATGTCAACTTCTACTTCCATCTCCCTTCCCTCAGCCACAGCCGTCTCTCCATATACTAAGCCTCAATCTCCTTGCTCTATCAAAACAAACTTACACAATGCTACATAAAACCTAGCCCTAACTCTGATCTATCACACAGGCCATTCTTTCCAAACGGAAAGCTTTTCCCTAAACATCAAAAAAAAAAAAAAAATCCATTTCCCATTTCGAGCCTTACTCTTCTGTGAAATCTCTTTACATATTTCAGATTAGAGATTAGAATTTTGTTTCTGCATCACTGAAAGGACTCTACGAGCATGTTCATACATACTTTAAACTGAGTAAGCATTCTAACACATTTTTGTTTGTCCTTAACCTCCACAGCTGGATATTGCTATTTTTCTCAAGTGAATTTTATTATAATGATGTCTGTATAAGAAAAAACTGACAGTCTTTTCTACATGGCTTAAACTATAAAATATTTATTGGTGCAGATTATACCTCTCCCTTCCTTTGTAATCTATTATAATTCTTTTCTGCTAAGAACAAACCATGAAAGCTCCCTTCATTCATCTCAAGTGAAATTAAGTGAGTAATTCACAAACAATAAATGCCTAAGATTTTTCTTAGTACTCTAGGCAGAAATGTTTCTACCTACCTCATCTTTGCTGGTATACTCTATGATTTCTGTACACAGATTGCTGCATTTGATGGTTCCTATGTTCTGCTGGTTGCTTTTCCGATTACAGGCATCTTTATAGAGCATGTACGGAGTACCTGTCTCTGTCTGCGACTCAATGATGGCATACCAAAGCTGCTGGGCTTTTATAACTTTGCGGGCACGACCCTGTTTCTCATAACTGAAAGGCAAAGCTAATGTTATTTTAATTTTTATGCTCTAAGAAAATCTTTACTGTAGACAATGTGAAGAAAGATGCTAAAATATAATGAAAACTCTTACATTTTTAATAAGTTTCGTTAAGGAAAAAAAGGACCATGATATTCATTTAACTCTGGCTAAAGCCACAAAGGAAACTCAAGCAGCTTTAGACCTGTTCAAATGGTCCCAATACTACCAAATCAGTAACAGCTTTCATAATAAAAAAGGAGTAAAAACTAATCAAAATCTCTTAATACTACGCTACTTTTAATGAACTATAGATATGTGTGTCCTACTCGTTCGTGACTCCTACATGCAATATAAAGCCTAACTTACCTGATCAAAAGTACTATACGACAAAGCAAAATAATAACCCTGCTAGTCTTTACCTTAATTTTTATTATGGTAATTAAAAAACTCAAGAACCTATATATCCTAAAGTTTTAAGAAAGAAGAAAACACAAACCAATTTTGGTGAAGATCAAGAAACAAGTCTCCCCCATCAAATTATTCATCACTTTCTCTCCTAGATGTTTCTAAAGATTCCCAAGAAAAGGCTAATGACTTAAGTACTTTTGATATTTGAACTCCTCAGATAAAAGAAAGCACGGTTAAAACATTATTTTCATATTTTTCCCATACCTTTCATATAGCTTCTCAAATTTTTCTCCCCAAACCTCATCCAGTCCAGGACACTCATTTGGACACATCAAAGACCAATCCTACAAAGGAAAGAACAATACCACTCTTAAGAAACTTCAAATAACTAACCATAATCCATTAGAAACACTGCAAGGATAAGGTGGCTTTCATAGGCTTTCTTGGAAATTTGATGTATAAAGAATCATTTTAGGCTCAGGCCCAAACATCTATTTCTGCCAGTTTGTACACAACCTTTTAAGCATTTAGGTCAGATAGCATCTACTTTAGAGAACAGAAATGCAAAAAGACAGGAATGATACCTTTTAACTTGTTCAGAATGGCTTCTGTGGTATCACACATGGATGGACTCTTTTAAGCATTACTTAAGATGACTGAAGAAATAAAGCTCATATGAATCAAGCTGCTATAACAAACAACCTATCCCTCACCTGATTAGTCTCCACTCGTTTCATGAAGAGATCCGGAATCCAAAGGGCAAAGAAAAGATCCCTGGCACGCTGTTCTTCCTTTCCTGTGTTCTTCTTTAGATCAAGGAAATCAAATATGTCTAAATGCCAGGGTTCCAAGTACATGGCAAATGCCCCAGGACGCTAATGGTAAATAAATCATCATTCTTTTCAGAATCAGAATAAAACAAAGACATTTCATGTTTTCCAAAGCACTTTTATATCTTTTAATCTTTACTACATTTAATGAATCAAATAAAATAATGTAAATAAAAGTACTATAAAAATATAGTAATATTTTTCTTACAATTCTAGGAGTAAAGTAAAACAAATGACATAAAGAAAATATAGAATAAGAAAGATTAATTTGTCCAAAGTGACACAGTGAACTATAGATGGAACCTTCTCTTTAGTTGTAGCCCAGCTCTCTTTATACAATTTGACATGTACATAAAGCGCAAAGAAAGCTGCTTTAATTGGACAATGTAATCTGTGCTTTTATTAAAGGTAAAAAAGGTAACCCATCTTAGCAAGGTCCCCAAAGTCTATCAAAGAGAAATTCATAAACAGGTGACTAGTGTACCTGCCTAGTCATAAGTGGCAGAGCAGACTCTAGCTGCGAACTATCTGTTGATAACACTGGGTAAACAACCCAATTCTTTCAACTTTACAGTTCCCTCTATCAATAAGGGAAAGTGAATTTTATTGTCCTGGTTTGTTGGTTTGCTGTTGTTTTTTAAAGAAAAACCTAGAGCACATATTACAACCCCATTTCAAAGACTGGTATTTATATGAGTCACAACTTGAGAAACTCTTTGCAAATTATCATGTAAAAAAGTTGAATAGATCAGTGGCTGCCTGGAGCCAGGAATAAAGTATGTGTGGGCAAGAGTGATGGGGTGACTGAAAGCAAAGGTGTATGAGGAAACATTCTGCAGTAATGGAAATGTTCCACATCTTTACTGGTGTGGTGATTACACAAATGTATACATTTGTCAAAACCCATCAAACTGTACACTTAATTTGTGTGTACTTTAAAATATGTAAATTATACCTCCTCAAATTGATTTTAAAAGTAAAACAGTATAGCAGTTAGAAGCTATACATAATTGAATCATCTCATTATAAGTATTATGGTTAAAGATTTTTAGTTCTGATTTCCAATACTTTCAAGTAACAGCATACCTTGTTTCCACCTTGATCCACATATCGAGCTGTGTTGTTATATACTCTCAGCATCGGTACAAGGCCATTGGAATTGCCATTAGTCTAAAGAGAGACCAAGACAGAAGAGCCAGAGGGATCTCAGCAAAGAAAAGAACAAAGTGGCACAACAGTGAACAAATCAATATCTCCCAATCTTTCATCAAAAAGAGTGCCTAACTTCTAGGTAACAATCTATAGATTGTTTTACCTGCTATCCAGTTCTACCTCTGCTTTGAAAAAATAATGCCCAACATAAAATCAATAAAATGTTTTTCAATAAATTATAGCTATGTACTAAGTCCTTCATGGCATTCCTAATTTACGATGAGATATAACAATTACAAATCAAAAGAATCCAAAAATCAGGAGAGCTAAATCTAAACTCTACATCTTCTAAAGGTTATTACGTAGAGAAACATTTTGGGCAGAATTAAAGGGTATAAAAACACTACTACAATGTCTTTTTCCTAAATGAATTCAAAGCAACTTGCAATAAGAATTATATGTAGCCGGGCTCGGTGGCTCAACCTGCTTTGGGAGGCTGAGGTGAGTGGACTGCCTGAGCCCGTGGGTTTGAGACCTACCTGGACAAATTGGCGAGACCTCATCTCTACAATAAATCAAAAAATTAGCCGGGCATGGTAGTACACGCCTGTAGTTCCAGTTACTTGGAAGGCTGAGGCGGAAGGAACGCCGGAGCCCAGCAGGTTGAGGCATGGTGGCCAGGAGCGTGCCACTGCACTCCAGTCTGGGCGACAGAGTGAAACTCCAACTCAAAAAAAAAAAGAATTATATGTAATGGATTAATGGATATATCAGGATAATAAATAAGGTAAATGGAGATTCTCAGCAATAAACAGACTCTAGAATAAAAACAAGAATATAGAAATTGCTATGATTAGAAAATGCCTCATCAAATTCTTTTTCTTTTTTTTTGAGTCGGAGTCTCACTCTGTCACTCAGGCTGGAATGGAGTGCAGTGGCACACTCATGGCTACTGCAGCCTCAACCTGTTGGGATCAAGTAATCCTTCCGCCTTAGCCTTCCAAGTAGCTGGAACCACAGGCGCACGCCACCACACCTGGCTAATTTTTTTATTTATTGTAGAGACAAGGTCTTGCCAAGTTGCCCAGGCTGCTCTCGAACCCCTGGGCTCAGGCAATCCTCTAGCCTCTGCCTCCCAAAGTGCTGGGTTTACAGGTGTGAGCCACCGTGCCTGGCTTATTTTTAAAATAAATCAGCTAAGCTAAAAAGGATTCTAGAAAACATCTAGTTGAATGTAAACCTCTAATAAGATAGATGAAAATGAAGCCAGAAGTAAACGACTTGCTCTAAGTCACACAGCCAACTGGTAATTAACAGAGACCTAGGTCTCCCAAACAC
Organism: Tarsius wallacei; assembly: GCA_963574415.1. Lineage (NCBI taxonomy): Eukaryota > Metazoa > Chordata > Mammalia > Primates > Tarsiidae > Tarsius > Tarsius wallacei. Next base: position 7,031 of record CAUYQG010042895.1, read on the forward strand.
TAGCATATGTCCTCTCAACTCTAAGCCTAGTTGTTTTTGGGCTTGAATCCCCCTTTTAAAAGTCAAACAGAAACTTACCCCAGCAATGTAGCTGCCAGTAGCCCGAATACTACTCACAGCAACACCAATTCCCCCAGCAGACTTAGAGATCAATGCACACTGCTTTAGAGTATCATAAATGCCTTCAATGCTATCATCTTTCATACTCAGAAGAAAACAGCTACAGGGGAGAAAAAAATGAATCAATTAAGAGCAAGGAAATGAAGCAGAGTCACCAAAATAATTATACAATACAAACACAGTAAGTAAGACAAATAAAAGAGCTGAAATTTATAAAGTTCCTAAGTGTTTTTAGAAGGAAAAAAAACCCTTTTACTGTACATGACACAGTAAATATTTTAAAATCATCTTTTTTTTCTTAAAAGTTTTTTTCCCCACAACTTTGTTAGCCTTGCAGATCTTGTTGTCTACCATAGATATTAAGTCTAAACAGGAAGATAAGTCTAAATTATCAGCTTATGTTTTCACCAGACTGCAAATGTGCTATTATCACATTTTCTCATGAAAATTTATAAGCATATAGCACAATCTTTTCAACTTATAAGTAAGCCAAGAAAAATAAAATGTTTATGAAAAAAGAAACATTCAGCTAATGGTCAATGAATCCTTTTATGTCTACCAAAATTATAGTTCCTTTATGGTCTTTTTAAAGATAACGCTTCTACCTCCACTTTGGATCTCATCCTACCCCACACTTCATGAACCTAACTCTACCAGTAATCCCTTCACTGCCCTGAATATTAAACCACTCAAATGGTTCCATTCACTGATTTTTTTCTGTTAAATATTCAGATATTCAGAAAGATACAGAGAATGATATGATACTTACCACCTACCTCAAGAAATTAGACACTATAAATATAACCTAACTACAAACCCCTAACATTTTCATGTATTTCTACATTAACATTTTTATATATTCTACACTTAAAATTTTCCAGTTTGTATATTTATTTATCCCTCTGCAACCTGTCTTAATTCAATATTGTGTTACAGAAATTCACTCCTATTGACACACATAGACTCAGTTTATTTTCATTGCTCTAAGGTATCCCACCATATGAATATATTTGCCCATGTACCTGTTGATGAACATCTGGATTATTTCCCATTTGTTTGCTAATCCTAAAATGCTGCTACAAAAATTATTGAACACATCACCTTGTGCTTATGTCTAAGGATTTCTATAGGGTATAAACTTAGGAAGGATATTGCTGAGTCAAAAAATATGCATAAGTTCCACCTTACCAAAGATTCTCCAAAGGGGATGAACAAATCTATACTCTGTCTAGCAATATATATGATTTCCCTGAGTTCCACATTCTTGTTAACATTTGGTATTATCAGCTTTTTCATTTTTATCAACCTGACAGACATGAAATATCTCATTATAACAAAGCTTACTATAATAAACAGATGTTTATTATTTATTAGTCAATCAAGTTTCTTCTTCCATGCATTATTTGTTTATATCCCTTGCCTGTATTATTGGTTTCTGTCTTTTTCTTACAGTTAACATGTTGCAAATATCTTCTCCCAGTATGGAATTTGTTTACTTGTTTTTTCACTTTGTTTTTGGTTCACAGAAGTTTTTAATTTTAATGTAATCAATTTTTCCAATTTTTCATTTTACGATATTTTGCTTTTTATATCTTAAGAAAGTCTTTACTAGTGAGGCCATGTATATATACAAGATGAAGTATTAAGAGTCGTGATGCTTGCAACTCACTTTCTTTTTCTTTTTTTTTTTTTTTTTTTTTTTTGAGTTAGAGTCTCACTCTTGTCACCCAGGCTGGAGTACAGTGGCACGCTCACAGTCACCACAGCCTCGACCCGCTGGGCTTAGGTGATCCTTCTGCCTCAGCCTTCCAAGTAGCTGAAACTACAGACACACGCCACCACGCCCAGTTAGTTTTTGTGATTTCATTGTAGAGACAAGGTCTCAGCAAGGTGCCCAGGGTGGTCTCAAACCTCCAGGCTCAGGCAATTCTCTCGCCTTGGCTCCCAAAGTGCTGGGATTAGAGGCTGAGCCACTGCACCCAGTCGTAACTCACTTTCAAATGATTCAGTCCCCCCAATTTTTTTAATTTTAAAGATTAAAATGTTAATTTTTAGATCTAGGCAGTCATGGAGGTATTAGTATTCACTACCTTTTCCTTTGAACTTTTCTGTGTTTGAAATTCATAACAAAAAAGTTGGGAAGTAAATAAATAAGTATATATGCTATGTATGATCTTCTAAAAGATTTTACTTTCATATTTAGATTTTTTTCTCTAATTTATTTCTGTATATAATATGAAGAAAATAAATCTAATTATATTTTTCCCATAAGGGTAACCAATTTCTCTAGCACCATTTCCCTAATGAGATACAATGTCACCTCAGTTATCCATCAAGTTCCCATATAAATTTGAGTTTGTTTCTGGGTTCTGTTATACTCCAGCAGTTTTTGTCTACTGGAATAAGCAGCAATTAGCAATTAGTAGTCTTGAAGTCTAGCAGGCTTTTTTCTTCAAACTGTCTTGCTATTTGTATTAAGTTTCCTGTGGCTACCTTAACAAATAACCACTAGCCGGGCTCGGTGGCTCAGCCTGTAATCCCGCGCCTTGGGAGGCTGAGGTGAGTGGATTGCCTGAGCCCGCGGGTTCGAGACCCGCCTGGGCAAGCAAGACCTCATCTCTACAATAAATTACAAAATCAGCCGGGTGTGGTAGCGTGCGCCTGTAGTTCCAGCTACTTGGAAGGCTGAGGCGGAAGGATCGCCGGAGCCCGGCAGGTCGAGGCTGTGGTGGCCGGGAGCGGCCACTGCACTCCAGTCTGGGCGACAGAGTGAGACTCCGACTAAAAAAAAAAAAAAAAAACCAAAAAAACCCAAATAACCACTAACTTGATGACTTAAGAAAAAGACAGAAACCAATAATACAGGCAAGGGATATAAACAAATAATGCATGGAAGAAGAAAGAAAAATAAAAGTTGCCCA
>CAUYQG010042897.1:0-15291 GCA_963574415.1 Tarsius wallacei
CAAACAAAAAAAAGACATCAAAATTGACAATTTCAAAAACTGCTTTGAGCAGTGTGCATGTGTATGGGTATTCTGTGTATATTTATTTAGCACTTTTTTTTCACTAGGGCAAGAGGGGACATGAATGTTATTTGTATTTGAAATGAATTGAAAAATACAGAAATCTGAGTATTTTACAGAACTTTTGCAGATAAAAGAGATGACAGCTGAAAGTCAGATTAGCATCTGACTTTTAAGAAACCCTCTTACTTACAGTTTGGGGGACAATCTAAAGAATCTAAATTAATTGTTGCTGCTGGCTAAATATAAGAGGTTAAGTAAAAGGGAGCTAAATACAATTCGTAGTCTGTTGATGTGTGTATTGATTATTTATGGGCACATAATATATCTAAGACATGGTAAATAACAGCAAAATAGAGCTTTGAATCCCAACTATGAGAAATTTTGAGAATATTTTTAGCCCTGGTAATCATGATAGCAACTGTTATAGTTGAAAGGTGAGTAAGTGAGTTTTGAGATATTTTGTACAATGGCAAACACAAAGTATACCTTGAAAATGATAGTTGTGTTGGGAAGATAGTGGCTGAGCCTTGTGGACTATGTGAGTCCCTGTGTGAGTGAGTGAGTGTATGGAAAATTTCGTGTATGTGCTGGTGAGTAAGTGTGAATGGCTGAATGAGTGAGGGATAGGGAGCTAGTGGCCAGGACTCTCCTGATGCAGCAACTGGTGCTGCAGCTGCTTAGCTTGGACTCTAGCGATTCCTGGGACACAGAAGCTGAACACCTTTTTGTTTTAATCAATGAAACCTTTCCTGGGAAGAAAATGCTGGGAGAGACTGACTAAGTGGGGGCTCGTGCACAAGAGACTAAGGTCCTCCTGGTGAAGCAGCTGGTACTGCAGCTTCTCTGCTTGGTCCCTAGTGCTTCCCAAGTTGCAGAAGCTGAGTGCCATTTTTAAAAAATGGACACAAGTTTTCCTGCAAAGAAGTGGCTAGGAGAGACTACCAGCTCCACACTCTGCTTCACCACTGCAGCAGGAGAGACTGCCAGCACCAGGCTTTACCTCACCACTGCAGCACCTGGCCAGACACTGGCAGCAAGGGCTGCAGAGGGAGCCCAGAGGCAGAGTCCCACCAGAGGAGATGAAAGAGGCACCCGCCACCATCTTGAAAATGGGTAGAAAGTGCTCCTACTTGCTCATCCCAGAGCAATAGACCTGATCTCTGTGACCCGCAAATCAGCTACTCAGGGGCTGATCATGACCCAGAGGGAATATCCTGAAAGAACTTCGGAGGGACCTGGTAAGTGCTGAGTCTCCGGTGCCCCACCCCCTACGCTGACCCTGACAAAGGGTATGGCCAGAAAAGGATAAAGGAGACCTCCAAAGAGATGAATGGGAGTCCCCAGTTGACCCAACCCCCCTCCTCCCCAGCAATCCTCTGAACATCAGACCCACATAGTTGAGGCATGACTGAGAGGGACAAACCTAGGCAGAGCCTGGATGTCAGTTGCAAGAGGAGAGCTCCATTTCAGGATAGGCCTGACTAGGGCACCCCCCACAAGTATATACCTGAGGAAGAGACAATCCTGCACCTCCCCACCGGAGGTTATCTCCCCTACCATAGGAGAGTGGGAGAGGAGAACTGCAACCCCACCCACCCCCACTGCCCCTCCTCCTTCCCTGCTGTGGACACTGGGGAGAGAGTGAAAGAGGTGGAAACTCTGCAGGAGATAACAGAGAAGGGAGGAACAATTACAGAACCTGCCACAAGAGGGCAGGGTTGTTTTTTTCCTTTTTAATTAAAAAAAAAAATTTTTTTTGCCCATTTGTTTATTAGTTCATCTATTAAAAAAATTTTTTGTGTGTGCATGAATGTGTATCTGAGGGTTAGATCTGCGTTCCCCTCCTTTTTTCTTTTCTTTTTCTTTATCTTTGTTCTGCTTTTTTTTTTTCTGTTTATGTGTGTATCTGAATGATTGAGTGTTCATTTTTCAGTTTTTTTGTTGTTGTTGTTGCTGTTGGTTTGTATTTGCTCTTTGTCCTTAACTTTTTAAAAATTTTTTAGTTTAAGATGTGTGTGAATATATGTGTATGGGTTCAATCTGAATTCCTTTGATATGTTTTATTGTTGTTGTTGTTGGTCTTTCTCTTTTTCTTCTCCATTCGTTTTGTGCTAAACGTGTGTGTGTGTTTAATTTTCCTGGTTTGTTGTTGCTTATTTGTTTCACTTTGTTGTTATTCCCATTTGTTTTGGGATGTGGGTATATATCTCTGTGTGTGTGTTCAATTGTTTTTTGCTTTGGTGTCTGCTTTCATTGTTCTGTGTTTTTTTCTTTTTTAAAAAAATTCTTGTCAATATTATTTCATTCTATTTTTATCTGTCCTCCTCATTTCCATCACTGTATCTTGGACTCAGGGGGTACACACATGTACCCATTACATTATCATATAGAGTGGTGGTGGGGAGTGGGTCTCAGGGAACACATACCACAATCAGTGAACATAGTGATTTGCAAGTCGTTTCTGAATCCTAGCTCCCCATTCCCTACCATTTCAACTTTCAAAACTACAAGAGACAGCAAAGATTCCTACCCACAGTCCTGTTTCAAAATAGAACAAATCCAGAGCCTGGATCGGGGAAAAATAGAGGGCTGAGCAAACATCACAGGTGAAAGCCTCTCCAACTGACACTGAATAGTGGAACTAAAGAATAACTGTCACAAATGAGGAAAAACCAATGGAAGACCACGGGTAATTTCAAGTGTAACAAACACAAAACTCCTGAAAAATCAGACCTCAGAGCCCAAACAATGGAAGTCACCAACCACTGGCCCCAGAATATGACAGGGATTATGAAATGGATGGAAAGAGTGAATGAGATTGAAGAAAGACAAGATGAAACACTGAAATAACTTGTAACAGAGATTTTGGCAATAAAAAATTTCATCCAGGAAATAAATAAGATGGCAAGCATGGAAAGCAGAATTAATCTAGCTGAAGAAAGAATCTCAGAACTTGAAGACCAGAACATGGAATTAAACTGATCTGTAAAAAAACATACAAAGTAAACTCAGAAAGATAGAACAAAGCCTACAAGAGATGTGTGATTGTATCAAGAGACTGAACCTGCACCTGACTGGTGTCCCAGAAGAAGAAAGGGAAATGGAGAACAGCTTGGAGCAAGTATTCCAGGAGGTAATAAAAAAATAAAAATAAAAATAAAAAAAACTTTCCCTATTTCACCAAAGATGTGACCAGTCAAACACAAGAGATACAGAGACCATCACAAGACACAAAATGAGAAGACCAACACTTACATATAGTAATTCACCTACACAAGGTAGGCACAAAAGAAAAAAATTCTAAAGGCAGCAAGAGAGAAAGGTCAGACTACCTACTGGGGAAAACCAATCTGAATAGCAGCAGACTTATCAGCAGAAACAATATAAACAAGAAGGGACTGGAGTCCAATATTCAAAGTCCTCAAAGATAAAAAAATTTCTACCAAGAATTATCTACCCAGCCAAGTTCAGCTTCATCAGTGATGGAAAATTAAAATCCTTCCCAGACATCCAATCCCTAAGAGATTATGCGGTTCCCAGATCAGCTCTATAGGAGACACTTAAAAAGGTATTAAGCATAGAAGAAAGAAAGAAAGAAAGAAAAAAAGATGACCATACACTTTCTAAGAGAACAACAGAGCACAGAATCAAAAGAGAATACATCACAACAACAAACTTGAAAACACACACAGACATCAACTGTAAAGCCAAAAGAAAATAAGCAAACAAAGAAAAAATGTTATAAGAACTTCATGACAGGGATAAATAATCACATTTCAATAATCAGCCTGAATGTGAATGGACTAAATGTACCACTGAAAAGACACAGAATGGCAAACTGGATAAGAAACCATGACCCAATTATTTGCTGCATCCTGGAAATGCATCTCACCACAAGGGACGCACACAGACTCAAAGTTAAAGGGTTGAAAATGAGTTCTCAGGCAAATGGATCACAAAAGGAGGCAGGAGTTGAAACCTTAGTCTCAAACAAAAAACTTTTAAGCTATCAAAGATTTAAAAAGATACAAAAAAACACTACATGATGATAAAAGGATCGATCAGCCAACAAGAAATATCCATCCTAAACATATATGCACTCAACACAGGAGCACCAGCATTTACAAAGGAACTACTAAGTAAACTAAAAAAAGATATTGACTCTAACACTATTATTCCACGGGACTTGAATACCCCACTAACAGCCCTAAATAGATCATCAAGGCAAAAAATCAATAAGAAGATTCAGAACCTAAACTTGACACTTGACCAAATGGACTTAATAGATACCTACAGATTATACCACCCAACAACTACAGAATATGCATTTTACTCATCACCACATGCAATGTACTCCAGGATTGATCACATCCTTGGCCATAAATCAGTCATAAACAAATTCCATAAGGTTGAAATATTGCTGTGCACCTTCTCAGACTATAGAGGAATAAAAATAAATGTCAACACCAACAAAATTTCCCCACAGCCCACAAAGATATGGACACTAAACAGTATGATGCTGAACAACTAGTGGGTCAACACTGAAATCAGAGCAGAAATTAAAAAAGATTCTGGGAAACAAATGAAAATGAAGAAACTTCTTACCAATACCTCTGGGATGCCATAAAATCAGTTCTAAGAGTGGAGTTTATATCACTATGAGACCACATCAAGAATATGGAAAGATCAGGCTGCTAGGATAAGGATGAAAAAACAGGGGTTTTTTTTCCAGGATAAAGAAGACATTTAAAAATAACATAACTGCTTATGACATAATTTTATAAGCATGACCTCATTTGAAACATCAGAATATTTAAGAATTTTAAACATTGCTATACTGCCACTGTACCAGAATTTCTTTTATCATTCCAATGACTATGCTTTTAAAAATTTTATTGAAATTAAAGTTTAATAAAGTAACTGACTTATGTAAAATGGGGAAAAAAAGAAAAAGTAAAGAAAACAGAGAGATCACAAGTTGAGTGTCTAACAAATCACCTAAGGGAGCTAGGAAGAGAAGATCACCAAAAGCTTAACTTTAGTAGAGGAATCCAAATCACCAAAATAAGAGCCCAAATATGGGGGATAGAAAATAAAAATATTATAGAAAGCATCACCAAAACAAAAAGCTGTTTCTTCGAAAGGATAAACAAGATTGATAGATTCCCAGCCAGAATGAAGAAGAAGAAGAGAGAAAAAGCCCAAATAAACACAATCAGAAATACAAAAGATCAAATCACAAATGACCCTGAAGAAATACAAAAGATTATCAAAGATTACATGTACACCTATATGGAAATAAACTTGATAACCTAAATGAAATGGGGGACTTTCTGACATCACACAACCTCCCTAGATTGAAACAAGAAGACATAGAGACACTAAATAAACCAATAACAACCCAGGAAATTGACTCTGTCATACAAAAACTACCTACAAAAAAAAGTCCCAGACTGGATGGATTTCCAGCAGAATTTTACAAAACACGCAAGAAAGAGCTAATACCAATCCTTTTGAAAGCATTCCAGGCAATTGAGAAAGATGGAATATTCCCCAAATCATTTTATAAAGCTAACATCACAGTGATACCCAAACCCGGAAAAGATCCAACAAAAAAAGAGAACTACAGGTCAGTATCCCTTATGAACATAGATACAAAAATCCTCAACAAGATTCTAGCAAATTGGACCTAAAACACATCTCAAAAATCATCCACCATGATCAAGTAGGCTTCATCCCTAGGATGTAAGGCTGGTTCAACATCTGCAAGACCATAAATGTAATTAACTACATCAACAGATATAAAAACAAGAACCACATGATTTTATCATTAGATGCAGAAAAAGCTTTGGATAAAAATCAACATCTCTTCTTGATAAAAATGCTTAAACACCTAGGTATAGAAGAAACATACCTCAAAATAGCAAGTGCCATCTATGATAAACCCACAGCTAACATACTACTAAATGAACAGAAACAGGAAACATTTCACCTGAAAAGTGGAACAAGACAAAGCTACTCATTGTCACCCCTCTTGTTCAACATTGTGTTAGAAGTCCTAGCTAGGGCAATTAGACAAGAAAAGGAAATCTGGGGTATACAAATAGGAAAAGAGGAAGCCAAATTATTCCTCTTTGCTGAAGATATGATCCTATATCTTGAAAATTCAAAAGAATCTGTCAAAAACCTGCTTGCACTGATAAGGACTTTGGCAAAGTCAATTTGCAAAAGACAGTTGCACTCATATACACCAACAGCAAGCAGGCAGAGAACCAAATAAAAAGCACAATCCCATTAACAATAGCCACACACAAAAAAATGAAATACCTTGGCATCTTCCTAACCAGAGAAGTGACAGACCTTTACAATGAGAACTACAAAACACTGCTCAAAGAAATCCAAGAAGACACAAACAAATGGAAAAATATTTCATGCTCATGGATAGGAAGAAGAAGCATTGTTAAAATGTCCATCCTACCAAGGCAATCTACAGAACCAACACAATACCCATTAAGTTACCAATGTCATTCTTCACAGACCTGGAAATGACCATACAGAAATTTATATGGAAACATAAACAACCACGAATAGCCAAAACACTCCTTAGTGAAAAAAACAAAACAGGAAGTATCACACTTGCAGACTTCAAACTTTAATATAAGCTACAGTAATCAAAACAACCTGGTATTGGTAAAAGAATGGAATAAGACAGAGATTCTGGAAGCAAAGCCTCAATTTCTCAGCCAACTCATCTTTGACAAAGCCTCCAACAACCACTGGGGAGAGGAGAACCTATTCAGTAAATGGTGCCAGGAAAACTGGCTGATCACATGCAGAAGATTGAAACAAGACCCCTACCTACACAAAAATTAGCTCTAAATAGATCAAAGACCTAAATATAAAACTTCATACAATAAGAATCTTAAAAAACGCAGGAGACACCATTATAGAAATGGGAATTGGAGACCAATTCCTGATCAAAACCCTAAGTGCCCATACCATAAGACATAAGATAGACACGTGGGACCTTATCAAACTCATGAGCTTCTTCAAAGCCAAAGAAACCATCAACATAGCAGAGAGACAGCCCAGAGAATGGGAAAAAAATATTTGCCAACTTTATATCTGACAAAAGCCTAACATCTAGGATCTACAAGGGACTCAAATACGCCAAAAGGAAAAAAACAGCCCAGTTAAAAAGTGGGCAAAAGACATGAATAGACACTTCTCAAAAGAAGATTTGCAGTCATTAGACACATGAAGAAGTGCTTAGCCTCACTAATCATCAGAGAAATGCAAATCAAAACCACATTGAGATACCACCTAACCCCAGTAAGAATGGCCATCATTAATAAAACAAGCAACTGATGCTGGTGAGGATGTGGAGAAAAAAGAACGCTTCTACACTGATGGTGGGAATACAAACTAGTGCAACTTTTTTGGAAGACTGTGTGGCAATTTCTGAAAACTAGAAATTGACTTTCCATATGACCCAGCAATCCCCCTATTGGGAATATACCTGGAGGAACTCAAGTCATTCTACCAAAAGTCACCTGCACACGCATGTTTGCTGCAGCTATGTTCACAATAGCAAAAACATGGAACCAACCATGCTGCCCATCGAAGCTGGACTGAATCTTAAAAAGTGGTACATATACACAATGGAATATTATTCAGTCATAAAGAAAGACAAACATATGGACTTCACAACAACTTGGATAGATTTAGAGTTGATCATACTCAGTGATCTATCACAGAAACAAAGAACAGAGTACCGTATGTTCTCACTTATAAGCAGACCTTGAACAATTAACATAATACTAAAAGAAAGGGATTGGCAGTAGCGGGAAACTGCCAAGGGAGGGAGGGGCACACCTCATTAACAAGAGTACCTGCGTAATGAACATTTGTATACCTAACCCTGAATTGTACTCCACATATTTAAAATGAAAAAAAGACAATGATAGTTGAATATTCAGAAAATTGTATTAATTTTTTCAATTATTCCTGCTACAGGTTATTACTATAAGAAACAAAATATGTTTTTGAATGAACATGAAATGTAAATATTGATTCTAAGCCAGACTTGGTGGCTCAGCCTGTAATCCCGCGCCTTGGGAGACTGAGGTGAGTGGATTGCCTGAGCCCGCAGGTTCGAGACCTGCCTGGGCAACTTGGCGAGACCTCATCTCTACAATAAATCAAAAAATTAGCTGGTCGTGGTAGTGTGTGCCTGTAGTTCCAGCTACTTGGAAGGCTGAGGTGGAAGGATCGCCGGAGCCCAGTAGGTTGAGGCTGCCGTGGCTGGGAGCGGCCACTGCACTCTAGTCTGGGCGACGGACTGCAACTCAAAAAAATAGATAGATAGATAGATAGATAGATAGATAGATAGATTCTAATATTTTTAGGTCATTTATATTAGGGAAAATAATTTAAAAACTTAAAACTACAAGATTTTGCCTTGTTCATTCATGTATTTTCACCATGTGGTAAAATGAATGACAGGTGGCATATTTTTGAGGCATTAATAAGAGTAGATGTTGAGTAGATTAATAATTAAAATCAAGAGACCAGCTAAAGCAATGTAACTACTGGTCCAGAGACACTACATATGGATTTGGAAACTTTTTATATAAATGCCAATCATATAGATACAACTTCTATATAAATCAGTAAAAAAAGACCAGGAATGGCTGAGATACTAAAAGCAAAAATAAATGGAGTTAAATTCTTTATTACAAGTGACCTTTTCCAGATGCCTTGCAAGAAATGTTTAAAGAAATTCTTTAGTGAGAAGAAAAAGGATGTAGAACAGAAACCTTTATCTTCTTAAAGATATACATAAAAAAGAAAGAGGATCAGAAAATGAATGCATGAGACTAAAATAAAAACTTGTATTTTTTATTCGCAATTGATCTAATAGGTAAAATTTTATTCAAAATAATTAGAGCAATAATGTGTTTGAATATATATATACACATACATATATATGCTTACATATGAGAGAATAAGTGGCAGTAATGTTATAATAGATGATAATAATAAATTAGAAATATTATGTTATAAGTTATTTGCACTGTTGCACTGCATGTGAAAATGTGTAGCATTATTTGAAATAACTTGAACTTATTATAAATGTATATTACAAACTCTAAGGCAAACACAAAAAAGTTTTAAAAAAAGTATAATGGCTATGCTATGAAAAAAGAAATGACCGAATCATATAAATATCACAAAAAGACCAGGTATGGACTCTCACATCTGTAATCCCAGTACTTTGGGAGACAGAGGCAAAGAGACTGCTTAAGACTGGGGGTTTGAGACCAGCCTGGGCAAATTGGCAAGACCTTGTCTCTACAATAAATCAAAATTAAAAAAAAAAAATTAGCCAGGCACACTGGCATGCACCTGTAATTCCAGCTACTTAGAAGATTGAGGTGGAAGAATCACCTGAGCCCAGCAGGTTGAAGCTGCAGTAGTGGTGAGCTTTCCACTGTTCTCCAGCTTGGGTAACAGAGTGACCCTGATTCAAAAAAAAAAATACAATCACAAAAGGCAGAAAAATTGTGGAAGACAGAAATAGGAATAATGATCAAAGACAATAGAAAAGAATAGCAAATATGGTAGACATTAATACAGCTATATCAATTATAAGAGATCATCAGAGTGGATTAAAAAAACATGACTGAACTACAGTCAACCCTTGAACAACACAGGTTCGAACTGCACAGGCCCAATTGCATGTGAATTTTCTTCTGCCTCTGCCACTCCTGAGGTATGAAGACCAATCCCTCCTCTTTTTCCTCCTCCTCAGCATACTCAACAGGAAGACACTGAGAATAAAGGTCATTATAATTATCTATTTTCATTCAATAAATAATAATATTTTTTCTTTTTCTCATGATTTTCTTAATACAATGTTATTTTCTATAGAATGCTTTATTGTAAAAATACAGTATATAATACATATAGCACACAAAATATATGTTAGTTGACTGTTTATCAGTCAGGCTATCAGTCAACTGTATACTATAAGTAATTAAGTTTGGGGACAGCCAAAAGTCATACATGGATTTTTTACTGTGTAGTGGGTTACTACCCCAAACTCCCATGTTGTTCAAAAGTCTACTGTATATGTTGTCCACAAGAAACCCCCTTTCAATATAAAAACACATACAGATTAAAAGTAAAGGGATGGAGAAAGAAATACAATGCTAATACTTAGCAAAAGAAAGCAGACGTGAGTGCATTAATTTCAGACAGAGAAGACTACAGAAGTAAGAAAAGTTTTCAGGAATAAAGAATGGTATTATATAAAAACAAAAAGGAGTCAATAATCCAAGAAGACATAACAATGCTTAGTTTGTAAGTTCTAACAATAAAGCATCAAAATACTTGGGGCAAAAACTGATAGAATTTCAAAAATAAATAGATTAATCCCCTACTATAGTTGGAAAATATAATGCCACTCTATCAGAAATGGATAGATCCACCACACAGAAAATGAGCAAGGGCATAGTTGAATTCAATACCATTTAATCAACAGGATATAAATGACAATTATTGAATACTTCAATCTGTAACAATATACAAGCTCACATGGAGCATTCACCAACATATACTATATGTTGTGCTATAAAATACAGTTTAAATAGAAAGGATAGATATACAGTGTATACTCTAAGTAAAAAAAAAATTAAACTGGAAACCAGTAACAGAAAGATAATGGAAAAATCTCAAAATAATTGGAGAATAAACAGTACACATCTAAGTAACACATATATCAAAGAAGAAATCTCCAGAGAAATTAAAAATATTTTGGACTACATGAAAATGGAATTATAATTTTTCAAAATCTGTGGGGTGCAGTGAAAGCAGTCCTTAGAGAAAAATGCACAGCATTGAATGTATATATTAAAAGAGAAGATCTAAAATCAATAATCTAAGCTTCCACCTTAAGAAATTATAAAAAGAATAAATTAAATTTAAATGAGCAAAAAAAATAAATAGTAAGAATAAGAGCATAAATCAATCAAATTGAAAACAGAAAATTAATAAAGAAAACTAACAAAGTTAAGAACTGTTTCTTTGAAAAGTTTGCTAAAATTCATAAGCCCCCTATGCAGAAAAAGAAAAAAAGAAGAGGACACAAATTACTAATATCTGAAATAAAAGTGGGCACATCACTACAGATCTCAAGAACATTAAAAGGATAATAGAAGAATGCTAAGAACAGTTCTATACCCACAAATTTGATAACCTAGACAAAAGGATTAAAACCTTGAAAGATAAAATTGGTCAAAATTTACACAAACAAAAATATACAATCTGAATAGGCCTTTATTATTGAATAAATTGAATCAATAATTGCCTTCCAAAACAGAAAGCACCAGTCACAGATGATTCACTAATGAGTTACACCAAACATTTAAGAAGAAAAGTATGACAATTTCCTACACTCTATTTCAGAAGATAGAAGCAGAAGGATTATTTACTCATTCTATATGGTAGACACGTAGAATTTTTAGAACAAAATTATTACCCTAACACCAAAACCAGGCAAGAACATTGTAAAAAAAACCCTAAAGATTAATATCTTTTATAAACATAGATGCAAAGTTTTTCTACAAAATATTAGTAAATCAAATCCAGTAAGAAAAAATGCTGACTCAGAATTAAAAATTAAGGTAATTAATTAGATCAACAGGCTAAAAAGAAAAATCACATAATTATATCAATATTTGCAGAAAAATAATTTGACAAAAAATCAATACCTATTCACAATTCAAAAACTCTCAGCAACTAGAAATAGAAGAAAACTACTAACTTGATAAAAAAAAAATACTACCAAAAAAACTACAACTAACATTAACTTAATGGTGAGAAATTCAAAACTTTTCTACTAAGATCGAGAACACAGTTTAGAATGTCTTGTGATCTTTGTTTTCTTAATGTGTGTGTGTAGAGTTATAAATATTCCTCTTATAACTGCTTTCATGTCATCCCAGAGATTCTGGTAAGATGTATCTTTGTTGTCATTTGTTTCAAGGAATCTTTTAATTTCTGTTTCAAATTGAGTGTTGACCCAGAAGTCATTCAGTGGTGTGCTATTTAGTGTCCATGTCTTTGTGTGTTTGGACAGGATCTTTTTGGTAGTGATATTTATTCTTATTCCATTGTGGTCTGAGAAGTTGAATGGTATTATTTCAATCTTATGAAATATGTTTGCATTTGATTTATGGCTAAGACTGTGGTTGATCTTGGAGTAAGTCCCATGTGGTGATGAGTAGAATGTATAATCTGTGTTTGTTGGGTGGAGTGTTCTGTAGATATCTATTAAGTTCATTTGGTAAGCATCAAGTTGAGATTCTGGATCTCCTTACTGATTTTTTTCCCTTGATGATCTATCCAGGGCTGTCAGTGGGGTATTTAAGCCCCCAGTTATAACTGTGCTAGAGTGATTATCTTCTTTTAGTTTACTTCATAGTTGCTTCATAAATCCTGGTGCTCCTGTGTTAGGTTCATACATGTTTAGGATGGATATTTCTGGCTAGTGGATTGAACCTTTTATCATTATGTAGTATCCTTCTACATCCTTTAAAAATGCTTGATAGCTTGAAGGCTGTTTTTTTTTCCCTGATATTAGAATCACAATTCCTACCTTCTTTTGTTTTTTTGTTCACCTGAAAGTTCATTTTCCATCCTTTAACTTTGAGTCTGTAGATGTCCTTTGTTGTGAGATATGTTTCCTGAAGGCAACATACAGTTGGGTTGTGTTTTTTTTAAATCCAATTTGCCATTCTGTGCTTTCAGCTGCTCCTCGTATTATTGAAATAGAAGAGTTTATCCCTGCCATAAGACTCTTATAAGGCTATTTTGTTTTCTTTTAACTTTTTCATTAATAACGTCACACCTAAGAGACCTGGGAAGGCAAGACCACCAAACCCTAACTTCAGCAGGAGAAGCCAAACCATCAGAATAAAATCACAGCTACAGGTTATAGAACACAAAAGTATCATAGAATAAAATCAACAAAACAAAAAGATGGTTCTTTGAAAGGACAAATAAGATTGACGAACCCCCTAGCCAGACGTATCAAGAAAAAGACAGACAAAGTCCAAATAAACAAAATTAAAAACACAACAAATGAAGTTACAACTGACTCCAAAGAAATTCAAAAGATTATCAGAGATTACTATGCACACCTGTATGAAAACAAACTTGAAAACCTAAATGCAATGGAGGACTTTCTGACACCATCTCCTAAGGTGAAAACAAGAGGAAATTGAAACTTTCACAAGGTAGAAACAAGAAGAAATTGAGACCCTAAATAGAATAATAACCCACAAAATCAACTTCATCATAAAAAGTCTACCTACAAAACCAAAACAAAACAAAACAAAACTCCTGGACCAGATGGCTTCCCAGCAGAATTCTACAAAACATATAAAGAATAGCTGATACCAATCCTATTGAAAGTATTTTGGCCTGATAATTGAGAAAGTTAGAATCCTCCTCAAATCATTTATGAAACTAACATCACAGTGATATCCAAACCTAGCAAAAACCTGACAAGGAAAGAGAATTATAGGCCAATCTCCTTGATGAACATAAATGTAAAAATTCTCAACAATTTTCTAGCAAATCAGATCCAACACCACATCTCAAGAATTATACACCATGACTAAGTAGGCTTCATTCCCACGATGCAGGACTGGTTCAACATCTGGAAAACCATAAATATAATTCAATACATCAACAGATGCAAAAACAAGAACCAAATGATTATATCATTTGATGCAGGAAAGGCTTTCAGCAGAATCCAGAATTCCTTCTTGATAAAAACTTTGAGCACCTAGACACAGAAGGAACATTCCTCAAAATAGTAAGAACTATCTATGATAAACCCACAGCCGACATATTACTCAATGGACAATAGTTGGAAGCATTCCTTCTGAAAATGGAAACAAGACAAGAATACTCACTCTCACCCCTTCTGTTCAACATAATATTAGAAGTCCTAGCTAGAGTAATCAGTAAAGAAAAGGAAATTAGGGGTATCTAAATAGGTGAGAGGAATTTAAGCTATCCCACTTTGCAGACGATATACCTATACCTTGAAAACCTAAAGGAGTCCATAAAAAACTTTCTTGAATTGATAAATAACTTTGGCAAAGACTCAGGTAACAAAATCAATTTGCAAAAGACAGTAAGATTTCTATACATCAGCAAGAAACAGGCAGAAAACCAAATAAAAGCACAATCCCATTCAAAATAGCCACAGAAAAATGAAATACCTTGGCATCTACCTAACCAGAGAAGTGAAAGACCTCTACAACAAGAACTACAAAACATTGCTCAAAGAAATAAAAGATGAAATGGAAAGACATCTTCTGCTGATGGATTGGAGGAATCAATATTGTCAAGATATCCATCTTTCCCAAGGCAATCTACAGTTTCAATGCAATACCCATCAAATTACCAACATCATTCTTTTCATACATGGAAATGACAATACAGAAATTCTTATGGAAACAAAAAAAGAGCACGAATAGCTAAAACAATCCTTAGCCAAAGGAACAAAGCAGGAGATATCACACCTTCAGACTTCAGACTTTACTTAAGGCTACAGTGATCACAACAGCCTGGTACTGGTACAAGAAGAAGACATATAAACCAATGGAATGGGACAGAGATTCTGGAAGTAAAAACCCTATCTTTTAACCAATTCCTCTTTGACTAAGCCGGCAACAGCAGTCACTAGGAAGAAGATAATTTATTCAGCAAAGGATGCTGGGAAAACTGGCTGACCATATGCAGAATAATAAAACCAGGCCCCTACCTATTGCCATATATATACTCTAAATTGATCAAAGACCTAAATGTAAAACTTCACACTATAAGAATCATAAAAGAAAATATAGGAAACACACTTATGCACTTAGGAGTAGATAATCATTACATGATCAAATCCCCAAAGGTGAATGATATAAAAGCCACAATAAACAAGTGGGACCTCATCAAACTGAAAAACTTTTGCACAGCAAAAGAAACCATCAAGAGGGTGGGGAGATATCCCACAGAGTGGGAAAAATATTTGCTAATTATGTGTCTGGCAAGAGCCTGACATTCAGAATCCACAAGGAACTCAAAAAAGCCAAAAGGAAAAAAAAAAAACTATTAAAAAGTAGCCAAAAGACATGAATAGACATTTCTCAAAAGAAGTCA
>CAUYQG010042901.1:0-57360 GCA_963574415.1 Tarsius wallacei
TGTAGTTCCAGCTACTTGGAAGGCTGAGGTGGAAGGATCGCCGGAGCCCAGCAGGTCGAGGCTGCGGTGGCCGGGAGCGGCCACTGCACTCCAGTCTGGGTGACAGAGTGAGACTCCAACTCAAAAAAAAAAAAAAAATAAGCTACACAATTATGAGTATGTTCTTCAAATGACGATAAGTGGTGTACCTGTTAAATGGGATTGTATTGTGACCAATTCTTAAAAGTTAATGTCCAACTTAAACATATATACTCAGGAGATAGACTTCGTGCCCTCATGTAAAGTACTTTTTAGAATTTTGATCCTTGCAGTCGAAGCATTTTGCTTTATAGTTCTAATGAGCCTGTAAGGCACCACCCTAAACACCTAGTAGCACAAAAAGAAGAAAACTTGCAATTTGTGTTAAGGACATGAGAAGAAGTGTCTTTTTATAAAGAGTACCAAAAATTTATATAACCTGGAAAAAATAAGCTATTGGGGTATTCTATTTGGCAGGACAAATTTGATCATGTTGTTTTTCTGATTAGAATCTGTCAGTGACTCATCATTATTCTTTTAAAAATGTATTTATTAAAGTGTAATACTCATAAAGAAAAATTGATGACTTTTTCAAATTTCAAGACATCTGTGTAACTAAGGTCAACAACAGCATCAAGATCAAGAAACAGTGTTGTCTGTAACTCAGACATTCCCCTCTTGCCCTCTTGTAGTTTCTGCCTGCCCCTCTCCTAAACAATGGAATTGTTTTTTAATTATTATTTTCTTTTATACAGATAAAGTCATCTAGTTTGTACTCTTGTGTCTGCCATCTGACTTCTCTTGCTCAGTGTTTCTAAGTGTCCTCCTTATTGTTGCATGTAATTGTAGGTCATTCTCAGTGTGGTAAAAAATTCCAACCTGTGAATATACCATAATATATTTACCCATCATATTATTGATTGGCATTTAGGTGATTTCCCACTTGGGTTATTTTAAATAATGGCACTATGACAATTATTTGCAATTTTGGGAATGAACCCAGAAGTAGAAAATTGGTAGGCAGAATAATAGTCCCTTCAGAGAGTTCCATGTCCTAATCTCCAGAACCTGTGACTGTGTTACCTTATATAGCAAAAAGGATTTTGCAGATGTGATTTAAAGATCTTGAATATAAATGTTCCACTTTTTCCACATTGTTTTAACACTTGGTATTTTCTGTGTGTGTGTGTGTGTGTGTGTGTGTGTGTGTGTGTGTGTGTGTGGTGTGTTTTCTAGTCTAATGGAAATTTAGTTGAATCATATTGTGGTTTTAATTTGTATTTCTTTTGTGACATGTGATATTATTCATTTTTCTATATTTCTATTGGCCATTTGGATATTTTCTTTTACAAAACATCTATTAATTTTCTATAGCATTGGCAGTCTCTTCTTATTGATTCATAGGATGTGTTCATACATTTCAAAGTATTTTACTGGACTCTTTTCTCTCCCTCTAACATCCCCCCACCACCACACACACACATCACATAAGTAAGTGTGTGTATGTGTGTGTGTATCCTGATTATTTCAGTTCGCTCTATGATTGGGTTTGTTTGGGGGCAGTTGTAGTTTTAGTAAGGCTTAGTTTACTTCTGAATTTTTTCCTTTTAGTTTGACTTGCTTCTCTCAAGCTTTATTTTATTTATTTATTTACTTACTTATTTACTTATCTATCTAATCTGTCTCTCTCTCTCTCATCTCTCTCATCTCTCTCGTCTCTCTGTCTGTCTCTCTCTTTTTGTAGCTTTAGTCCTAGTACTTCATCTTCCCTCACAATCCCAGAATCAGCAAATGTTCAGTTTGAATTTCATTAGGTTTCCAATTTTTCACTCTCATGAACCCCCAAAAGCTTTGCTAGTCTTTCCCTTCTGCAGCTGAGGTCCTCTGCTTGGGCCAAGCTTGAATTTTTAAAAATATATACATCTTCTTTATTTGTTACAAGAGGGGAACTGGTCTGCCTCCACTCCTCTTTCTTCATGACTCTAAAGATGTAATCCAGCTATGACTTTTCTGGTTCCTTCCTTTCCTCAGCATTCATTATTTTTCTTCTGTTTCTTCATCTCTGAGCCTGAATTCTTGAATGAATCACCCTATTTTTTCTCACTGTTTACAAATACCTGAAACACATGTCTGTATCTTCCCTATCATCTGTATAACTCACACTTGTCTTTTCAATCTCAGTTTAGATATGAAGTGTTCCCTGATGCCTCCCTTCCCATGCACACTCCAATATGAGCAAGATAGGCTCTATCAGCTCCCATAGAACTCTGAATGTCCTTGATTTCAGCATTTATCCCACTGCATCATAATGGCTCACCTGCTACCTTGACTATGTCTTTCACTAGGTTCTGGAAAGAGTTTCTCTGTCTACCTGTGTTCCATGCTATATTCCTATCAGAGAGTACAGTGCTCAATACATAATAAACATTCTGTTTAGATGAATCCCTAAAGTGTTCATTTTTTAAAGATTTTGCATTATGAGGAAATCTGAAGAGAAAAACTATAAAAATCAAAATAATCTTATTCTTTAAAAATAATAAACACTTATAATCTAAATGAGGCCCCAATATGAAGTACTTTTAGAAAACAAAGAGCAGTATGTAGTCATGATAAATAGGGACATGAAAAAGATGATTGCAGAAATGTTGGTGATAATTATCATAGGACGGTAAGCTAATAATTTTTAGTTTTTTCCCTACACCTTTATTGATTTGATTCTTTGCAGTGAACATTTTTATATCATCAATTGTAAAATATGAAGCAATTTTTATTGATGCAAAAGAAGAAAGCAAATATGAGACTTAAATATTTAGCCCTGTGAAAAGATTTGTTAAATGGAAATTAGATCCAGTAGTTATTGAAGTGGATAAACTGCTCAGAGTTAAAGAGCAAAGTGAGATAAAAGTGGTTCACAGAAAAAAATCCCTACTTTACATTGTATATCAGGATAAATTCCAAGCTGATCAAACAATTAAATGTAAAATATGAAGCCATTCCAGCGTCAGAAGAAAAAGACAAGTGAAATAAGATAGGAATGGGGAAAAAAACCCTTCTAACTGATTGAACATCCAAAAGCAATGATGAAAAGATTGTTGGTTTGATTACATTTCTCAAATTTTATGTGGAAAAGAAAAAACCTTAAGCAAAAGAAAAAGACAAATGGCAAAGCAGGAAAAATATTTCTAATTTACATTAAAGATGAGGCATTAGTATCCCTAATATATATGAAATGCTTCTGAAATAAGAAAAAAAACAACAATCATGTAGGGAAAAATTTAGTATATCTTAGGTATATGGAAAAGATGCTTACTACCATCCATTAATAGAGAAATACAGAATAAAAGTATGGAGAGAAGTCATTTCTCATCTGACTATCAAATTAGCAAAAAATCAAAAAGTTTGATAACATACTCTATTGGCAAACGTGTAGGGAAAAAGTCTCACACATTGGTAATTAGCATACAAACCTTATGGAGAGGAGTTTGTGAGTTCTTAACAAAATTATATAAGCATTTACACTTTTACCCAGCAATTCTACCTCTAAGGATTTATTAGAGAGATGTGCTAGCAAAAATTTAAAAATATTTATTTACAGGGCTATTTGCTGCATCATTTGGAATAACAACAACAACAAAAAGAAACAACTAAAATGTTCATTGCTAGAATATTAATTAAAATAAGTACATCTACAGAATGGGAATGCCATACAACTATAAAAGAAATGAGGAAACAAATGAGGAATAACTGTATGTTACTATGAAGAGGTCAGAGGGTGACATAAATATACATTTTTTTGCTTATATTTTTTAAAAATTGAAGTATGAACTATAAAATCCAGAAAAATTTACCAGTACTCTTGATGGGGATGGATATGAAGAATACATTGGAGGGAACAGAGATAAAATAAAAGTCAGATTTCTTTATATATAGAAAATTTTTGTGTAGATTTAAGTTTGAAGCCATATAAATATTTCATGTAGTTATTAAACAAAATTAAAATGAAAGAAAAATTCCTAGAAATCTAAAGTAAAATAAAATAATTAAATGTAAATGTGTGGCATAACCATGCAGAGAGAAGCTCTTTCATTTAACTTTCTACTTACTCATTGAACTACTTAATTTTTTTTTTTTTTTAAGTTGGAGTCTCACTCTGTCGCCCAGACTGGAGTGCAGTGGCCGCTCCTGGCCACCACAGCCTCGACCTGCTGGGTTCTGGCGATCCTTCCGCCTCAGCCTTCCGAGTAGCCGGAATTACAGGCATGTGCTACCACGCCTGGCTGATTTTTTTAAAAATTTATTGTAGAGATGAGGTCTTGCCAAGTTGCCCAGGCGGGTCTTGAACCTGCGGGCTCAGGCAATCCACTCACCTCGGCCTCTCAAAGTGCGGGATTACAGGCTGAGCCACCGAGCCAGGCTGATTATTTTAAACCTCAGGAATTTGTTTTTGTTTCCCTTTTGGGATATATTTAAAGGGCAGCAAAACTGTTCCCAAAACCAAATTACTCTTTTCAATAATCAAGATATTGATTATAGCATTAATATTGTGATTTTTAGACTGTTGAGGTGGGATGAAGTAAGTGCATAATTATGTCAACATCATAGTGAATCTGAATTTTCAGGTTGGGAGAAAACACATAAAGTGGGAGAGATCCAAGTAAACTGATGATGTATTTTCTCTTTAAAGAGTATGACTTGATGTATATACATTTCATAGCTCTGGCCACTGAAAAGGCCTAGAAATAATGGTCATTGCAATACTGCAGAGCCCTTCTAACATATTGTGGTTTTAAACATGATTTCCCATTAACAGAAATTCCTAGAAGAAATGGCTGACTCCAGGTGTGGGACAAGAAATGTGTGGGACAATTCTGCAGCCCCTTATTTTAAAAAGCAAGGAAGCTATCAAACACTACTAGGGTTGTGTTAAAAGGGCTCAGGAAGAATTTGAATAGACACCTACCAAAGATGGAATAATTTTAGCATTAACAAGAATAGCAGTTGCAAGGAATTAAAACCCATCAAAATGTCTAAATCTGTACATTCATAATGATACAAATAAAGAAACACTTATTGTTGGTTGCCATTGAGAATGCTATGGAACTTTGAAAACTGGTAAATTGAATACAATCAAACTTTTTTTTTTTTGCCATTCCTAAACAAATGACACCTCAGAGAAACCAAGTAATTAATGAAAGAAATTTCTGTTTATTAAAGTATTACCTATAATAAATGCAGAAAGGATTTTAGAATCTCTTTATTTTGCAGTCTCCAGTGAATTAGTGGACCTAGGTATGATTATTAATTGCTGCTAATTTCATTTAAATAAGACAAATAGTGTACAAATTCAGTTATTGCATATGCATTAGTCTTGTCAGAAATTATAAAACCTAGAATCTAATCAAATTCTTACCTATATTAGTGGTTTTCAACTTGCTTGCACTTTGGAATCACCCTTGGTCAGTGTTTAAAAACCCCAAAGCTTGGGCTACTATTACATTACAGTTGCTGAGGGTGAGATCCAAACATCAGGATATTTAGAAGCTCGTCAGTTTTTTCAAGGTACAGCCAAGGTGAAAAACAGTATTTTAGATCCAACTGATTATTTGCAGGAAATGCAGGGATCAGAGGATGCAATCAGCAAAATCTAGACTTTAGGAAACTGTAAGACAAACGGCCCCATTTCTTAAATAATTAAAAGGAATAAAAAGAGAGAGCAGTGCTATATATTAGGTTGACAATATATCTACTAATTACAAAATGTGGACTATTTGTGAATCCTAAATCAAACAAAGTATTAAAAAATTCTAAGTTAATCAGGCTGATGTGGCCACTGATTGTTAACTATGTAAAGTATGATAAGAAAACTGTGGGGTTTTTTTTTGAATAAAATAGTTCCTACTGTTAGAGATACCTGCTGATTACTTATGGGTAAAATGATAGAATGCTGTTTGCTCCAAAATAACTTATAGTGACAGAGGGGTATTCATTACCAGGGACCTAGGTAAGACAAGATTGAATTTTTAAGTGCTGAAGCTTAGTGATGGATACGCAGAGGTTCATTATACTATTCTCTCTACATGATATATTGAAATCCATAACAATGTTTTCAAAATTTCAAGGAAAGCATTTAAAGCAGAGGAAGGAAATTAGCACAGAAGAAAAAGGGGAAAAAAATGAAGAAATGGAAAAACCAGGGGAGAGAAGAATGGGGTCATGGACAGTATTTCTTAAAGGGGAGAGTGATCAACAGAGGGTAACTGAGAAATTGTAAAAATACTCACTGTTTTTGACAAATAAAATGGTAATTGTGATTTTTATCAGAATAGTTTCACTGGTATTGTGGCAGTTAGAAGTCTGGTTGCTATCTGAAAGAGGCAAGGACATGTGTGTAGACTGTTACTACCGAGAACAACCATACGGTGACTGCAAGTGAACAGTTAAGGTCAAGGGGGAGTGCATTGCCATAGTATTGGTATTTTAAAATATATATATTATGAAAGAACATGTTCAGGCATTGTTTTGTTGTGATTGTTGATCTTGGAAGAGAGCCAATAGAAAGTGGGAAGCTAAAAATACAAAAGAAGAGAATGATAGACTTGAAGAGGAGATGAGATGGGATGGGATGGGATGGAGGGCAGACAGAAGTTGAGCAGTAGAGAATGGACATATATCAGAAAGTTGAAGACCTCAAACATGGGCACAGATGATAAAAGGTTGAAGCGATTCTTTTCTAGTGGCCTTTATTTTTTCTGTGAGATCGGGAAGGTGGTCACCTTCATATCATAAGTGTATCAGGGCTTAGAGATTTAGAGATTCGGAAGAGGAATGCTTTATATCCCTGCTAAAAAGGGAAAGATTGCAGTACAGAATACATACCCAGTTGGTATTGGATCCTATAATTTTGTGTTGCTGCCTCTAGGGGGAAAACAACAACAACAACAAAACCTAAGAAATCTCCTAGAGCCATAGCCTGATATTTCCAGACAATCATTCCGGCCTACTATTTTATATATATGACTTGCATTTTAATTTTTGTTAATCTTAAGTGGAGTTTCTCTGAGTTTTACAAAGGCGCATTTGATTTTTATTCTGGTTTTAGTTTTATTAAATTATAATTGAAGACAGTTAAAAGGTTTAATTCTCAATGAAATATGTGTATAATTAGTTTTAGTTCATGTACATGTTTATTTGCTTTTAATGTATTTCTTGAACCATAGATTTCTAGAACTTAGAAAGAAAAATTATTACCATTTCAGTGGTTAAAGTAGAAAGCAAAAGTGGAAACTCATTAACTTGAGGCATTTGACTTACCTATTTTTTGTTCTGGTACTCTTATTTTATGTCTGAACTATTTTTATAGTGTATTTGGACTTTTTTGCCAACTATAGAGAATTTTTAAAATATAAAATTGATTTTATTTTGTCATTGTTTTATATTAGGAAGGACTAATATAGTCTATAGTGTATCAGTATTTGAAAATTAAGTATTTGTAAGAGCGCTATATGGTCTCTAACATTTTAATTTTATGTGATTTGCATAGATGTAAATGAGGTATGGTATATTTTATTATTGCAGGCAGGTTCTAAGATAGCCCCCCAATGACATCTGTCTCATGTATTTGTACATTTGTGTAATCTCATTTCCTTGTTTACTGGCAGAACTTGCTCTGACTTATAGTACATACAAAGAGAGTGTTCCTTTTGAGATGAGGTTACATAAGATTTTAACTTTCATCTTGTTAATAGGCTGGCTCTGTTGCCTTTGTGGCTTGCACATTATGATGAAACAAGCAGCCATGTTTTACAGGTCCCCTTACCAAGGAGTTAAGGTCGGTTTCTAGTCAACAGCAAACTGGGAACAGTTTGCAAAGATACAGGCTTCTGCATACAGGCTGAGATTTAGTCCACAAGAAATTGAATCCTGCCAACAAACACAAGAGCTTGGAAGCAAGTCCTTCCCCAGTTGAGCCTTTAGATGAGACTTCATTCATGACTGACATCTTGATGACAGCCTTATGAGCAGTCCTGAAGCAGAGGACTCAGCTAAGTCATGCCTAACCCCGACCCACAGTAATTATGAGATAATAAATGTATGTTGTTAAAATAGGCAGTTATGTATGACAAATTGTTATGTGGCAATAGACAGCTAATATACTTATGAAACAGAAAATACAGTTAGTCCCCTACATATGAACCCTCAAGTCACAAACTTTCAAGGATGCAAATGTGCATTCATATGATTTGAGGAGGCACTGTTAGTTTTTGAGGCACAGAACTCGAACATAGAATGGTACATGAAGTTGCAGCAGCTGTTCAGAATGCAATCTAGTGCTACTGTGTCATCTATGACAAGATAAAAAGAGCTACTATCCAAGCATCACTGAATTGTTTTTTTAAGAGGGTAGATAGAATTGAATCCAGTAAAGGAACCAGAACCTGTGCCATCAATAATCAGGCATGAGTGAAATTGCAGCTTGCCCTTCATCTTCTGTTGCTAATGATCCTTCAGCTCTATTGTCTCCCACCTCCTCTCCCTCCTCAGTCGGTAACTCTTCTTGCCTTTTCACTCACTACCAGCCCCTGAATGCCAGCTGTTGTACTGTGTATTGTGGTTTTCAAGATACTGTGCTGTAAGATTTAAAATGTTTTCTTTACTTTTTGTGTTTGTTTTTTTATGTGTGTGAAAAGTATTATAAATCTATTAGAGTACAGTACTATATAGCCGATTTTATTAGTTGGGTACCTAGGCTAATTTTGTTGGACTTATAAACAAATTAGTCATACAAATGTACTCTCGGAACAGAACTCATTCATATGTAGGGAACTTACTGTATTTCCAAGCAATCTTGAAGGCATTAGATTACTGACTTACTTTACTTTCATGTTATGAGTGATTTAGGTGTTAGACCTGGCGGTTTACTAGAGACGGGGTCAGTCATGGAAAGGAAATAATTAGAAATGGGTAGCAGTCTGTTTGCAAACAAGGGTCCTAACCTAGCTATGAAGGCTGACTGTCTTAAATATCATCTCTCTTAGATTATATCCAAAGGCCGGGCAAGTTCCATTAAAATACAACCAGCAGCCTCTACTAGGATAATCTCCAAGTCCTTTGCATTTGCTGTTTCTTCCATCTGATCACTCTTCCCAAATATCCGGATGAATCGTATCCTTGCTTCATTCAGAGAGGCTCTTCCTGGTCTACAGTATATAAAATAGCACTCCCTATTGCTTTATTTTTCTTCAAAGCACTTAGCATTTCCTGGCAATATGTCACCTGCTGACTTTATTGTCTTTGTTCACTGGAGTATAAGCTCTGTATGGATAGGAAATTGCCTATTTTGTTCACTGTTGCATATCTGGCATTTATAGTAGTACTTGGCATGTAATAAATGGTCAGCAAATATGTGTTAAATGGATGAATAATTAAATCCTTCCAAGTAGATGTGGCACTGCCCAGTATTTGAGCATCTGAAGATTAGTGGCAGTTTTAAGGAGTATTGTGAGGAGTACTGCCTATACTTAGCTAGACCCCAGTCAGTGGCCTGGACATGAGGCAAGAGGAGCAGTGTCATACAGGCTGAGATTTAGGCACAGCTAGTTAAGACTAAGGTGAGACCTATAAGTGCTTCAGCTCTGGGATAAAGCAGATATAGGACTGTCCTCTGAAGCCCTAAACCAGGGATGTGGGGTAGGGAGGCAATTAAGACCAGGCTATTAGAATCTGGGAAAATGACTTCATTCATTCTTTCATTTTATTTTTTCATTTAATAATTCAATGACTAGTGTTAATGTAGGTAAAGGAAAGGCAAAGATAAATAAGTCAGATAATATCCCTGCTCTTTTTTTTTTTTTTTTGAGTTGGAGTCTCACTCTGTCGCCCAGACTGGAGTGCAGTGGCTGCTCCCGGCCACCGCAGCCTCGACCTGCTGGGCTCAGGTGATCCTTCCACCTCAGCCTTCTAAGTAGCTGGAACTACAGGCGCGCGCTACCACGCCTGGCTAATTTTTTGATTTATTGTAGAGATGAGGTCTCGCCAAGTTGCCCAAGCGGGTCTCGAACCCACGGGCTCAGGCAATCCACTCACCTCAGCCTCCCCAAGCGAGGGATTACAGGCTGAGCCACCGAGCCCAGCTATATCCCTGCTCTTATTTAACTTACATTTTATTTTATTTATTTATATTTTTTTTATTTTTTTTGAGTTGGAGTCTCACTCTGTTGCCCAGACTGGAGTGCAGTGGCCGCTCCCGGCCACCGCAACCTCGACCTGCTGGGCTCCAGCGATCCTTCCGCCTCAGCCTTCCAAGTAGCTGGAACTACAGGCGCGTGCTACCACTCCCGGCTAATTTTTTGATTTATTGTAGAGATATTTTAAAGGAGAAGGATAGTCAGTCAAACAAACTAGTGACTTCTTATAGCGTTCAGTGCTGGGAGGAAACTAAAAGAATGCACTGGAGTAGAGAAGATGGGAAGAGAGAATGTGAACACATAGACTGTTTATATCCTTTCTTCTCTGTGTGGATTAACTCAAGGTTTGGGATGGGTCTGAGCCTACAAATTTTTAAAGCTGTAGGGTTTCTTATTGCAATAAATACAAGAAGACAGAGTCGGGAATAAAATCAAAGGCAGACATTCATAATCAGAGATTTCTTTTCCCCAGACCTATTACCTTACAAGAAAGTTCTATATCGAATTGCCTTCTAAATTATAAAATATTATTTTAATAGTAATTAAATTGTTTAATGTGAGTTTAATCTTCATATTTGTGCTTGTGTTGTAATCACTAGTGATTAATTTAAAAAATAATAGTTTGTACACAGGAATTATCTGAATAATAAATTCCCAAGTAACTGGGAATTAGTAACCTATAATGTCTCATCTACAAATGATGTGTTAGATTATTAAAATGTACAATAGGGTCTCTATAAATATTTATCAGATAGATAATTGATTATAATCAAATTGTATTGGTAGTGTGAACACTATATTTACATATCAAAGAAATTAAAGTAGCACTTAGCTTCGAGATTTAAATATATAGTACTTTTTTGTAAGCTTTAAATATATTTTATTTCAGTAATTTACAGTTAATTAATCACATTTACTGAGATAATATAGGAAGAGCTTTACTGTCTGAAACCCTCAACAATGATTTGTTCTAAATAGATAAGATTATGAAATTGATACCATCCATTAAAAAACAAAACTTACTTTGTTTTATCAGTCAAGAAATATTTACATAACTTCTACTCTTTCAGGCACTGTGCTGGGGTACCAAAGGTGCATTAAAAACAACAGACATTATCCTTGCCCTCATGGAGTTTGCAATCAAGTAGGGGAAACCTACTTCAATTATGTTTAGAAATTGTGATAAATACAAAAAAGCAAATAATAGATTGTTGTAAGAGAATTACCAAAGAAATATGATTTTTATTAGGAGAGTTCAAAAACTGAGGAATCTGATATTTTATCTTACTTAAAAAGAGCTAACCTGCCATAGTTTTATGAATGTTATCAGAAGACATGAGACTCCTGGATTAGAGAAAAAGAACTTTCTTACTCACAGTACAGCAAGAAGCATGGTAATGGGCATATTGTTTGTCCATTCTCCAGTCTCCAAATATTATGGAGAGATACCACCCAGGCCCATGTGGATGGTACATATGCTATGAGTGTGCATTGCAGGTAAAGAACCTTGAGCTTGGAGAAACTACAGCTTTTGTAGTGAGCCATAAGCAAGCCTACTCTTGTTTGCAAGAGATGTTACCATATCTCTCACGGTTGCTTGCTACAAATACAAGAACAACGTGGGCCTTGCATTACTGGCATGCCCTGCAAGAATGTGTAGGAATACTCTGAACCCATGGTGATTGTTTCTTCATCAGAGGAAAAGGGAGACCAAAGAGGTTCTCTCTGAAATTATTTCTCTTTTGAATAGTTTTATTGGGTTATAAGTGGCATACAATAAACAGCACATATTTAAAGTATACAATGATAAGTTTTGACATGTTGGTGCATCCATGAAATTACCACAACAGTCAAGATCAATGAACATATCCATCATCTCCAAAAGTTTCTTCATATCCCTTTGTAATTATTCCCCTCCATGCAGCATGATTTTATTAAGATTTATCCATATTGTAGTGTGTTCCATTGTATGGCTATATTACACTTTGTTTATGCATTCACCTGTTGAGGGACATTGGATTTTTTCCATTTTTTTTTTTACTATTACTGATAAAGGTGCTTTGAATGTTCTTGTACACATATTTATATGGACAAATACTGTTATTTTTATTGGATAAATATCTAGGAGCAGAATGGTTTAACCATATGGTAGGTATATATTTAGGATATTGATGCAGTGGCAAACTCTTTTTTGCAAAATGATTATGCAGTTTTACCTTTCCACAAATAAGAGTTCCAGTTCTTCCACCCTCCCCAACATTTGATATGGTCACTCTTTTTTTTTTTTATTTATTTATTTAGAGATGAGGTTTCACCTGCCCAGGCGGGTCTCGAACCCACGGGCTCAGGCAATCCACTCACCTCAGCCTCCCAAGGCGCGGGATTACAGGCTGAGCCACCGAGCCCGGCAATATGGTCACTCTTTTATTTGAACAGTTACATAGTTGTATTTCATTGTGGTTTTAATTTGCATCTCTCTATTGGCTAAAGATGTTGAGTTATTCATGTGCTTATTTGCCATTTGTATACCTTCTTTGGTACAGGTCTCATTTTAAAAATTAGGTTGTTTTCTTATTATTGCTATTTGAGAGTTCTTTATCCTTGATACAAATGCTTTATCAGATTGGGAAGTTGCTTTTCTCTCTCTAGGTTGTCTTTTCATTCTTTTAGCAGTGTTTTTGATGAGCAGATACTTTTAATTTAGATGATGTCCAATTTATCAGTTTAGTCTTTTATGGATTATACTTTTGTATCATGTGTAACCCAAGGAAAGAAGAACTGTCTCATGTGTTTTGTTCTAGAAGCTGTAATCCTTTTGGGGTTAATTTTTGTATAAGGTACAGGGTATGGATTCAAGAGGTTTTTTGCATGTAGATATTCAGTTGTTCTGGTACCATTTGTTGAACTCTATCCTGTTCCACTAAATTGCCTTTGTACCTTGGTCAAAATTCAGTTTTCCACATATGTATGGGTCTATTCTTGGATTCTATACTGTGTCATTAATCCATGTGTCTATCTTTACACCAGTACCAATGTTTTGATTACTGTAGCTTGACAAGTTTTAAAATTAGGTAGTGTTAGTATTCTAACTTCATTCTTTTTCAAAGTTGCTTTGGTTACTCTAGGTCCTATGTATTTTCATATGAATTTTATATAGTTTCAATTTCCACAAAAAGAAAGCCTGCATTGATTTTAAATGAGACTGTGTTTAATATATACATTAGTTTGGGTATCACATTTAATAGTATTTAATCTTTTGAATTATGAGCATCTTACCTTTCTCCATTTATATAGGTCCTTTTTTATCTCAGCATTGTTTTTGCAATTTTTAGTGTGCAGATATTTTACATTTTGTCATATTTCTAAATATTCCATATTTTTAACGCTATTGTAAATTGTATTCCTTTACTAAATTCACTTATTAAATTTCTGATTTTTTATTGCTAGTATGTAGACATGCTGTTGAACTTTACTCATTGATCTTATGTTCTGCAACTTTACTAAATTCACTTATTATATTAACTTTATTAGCTTTTTTGGTAGATTTAATTAGATTTTCTACATAGATCATTATGTTGTCTGTCAATAAAGACGGTGTCACCTGTGCCTTTCCAATCTGAATGTCTTATTTATTTATTTAGATCTTATTGCACTGGTTAGAGCCTCCAGTGCAATATTGAATAGAAGCGGTGACAGCTGACATTGTCTTGTTGCTAATTTTTGAGCAAAAAGAGTATTAACTGTTTTTCTGTTAAGTATCACATTGGTTGTAATTTTATGTAGATGCTGTGTATCAGGTTGAGGATGTTCCTATCTGTTCCTAGCTGACTGAGAGTTGTTGTTAGGAATGAATGTTAGATTTTTTTCAAATGTTTTTTTCTTCATCTATTGAAAAGATCACATACTTTTTAGTTTGTTAATACAATGAATTGCATTGACTAATTTTAAAATGTTAAACCAACCATGAATTGCTTGGTCATGATGTATTATCCTTTTTATATATTATTTGACTAGATTTGCTGAAATTTTGTTTATAATTTTTGCATCTATATTCATGAGGGATATTGTTTGTTTTTCTTTAATGTCTTTGGTTTAAGTATCAAGGTAATGCTGGCCACACAGAATGAGTTGTAAAGTAGTATAGAATTGGTATTATTTCTTTCTTAAATTGTTTAATAGAATTCACCATGGAAGTCATCTGGGCTTGTAGTTTTTCCTCTGTGAAGATGTTTTTAACTAAAAAAATTAGTAGATCTAGGTATCTATTGCCTCTTGACTAAACTCTGGTAGTTTGGGTCTTTCAAGGAATTTGTACATTACGTGAAAGTTTTCAAATTTTTTAGCATAAAGTTACTTGTAATTTATTTATTATCCTCTTAGTATCTGTAGAATATTATGTAATATGTAATAAGGGCACATCTCTTAATATGGCTAATTTGTTTCTCCTCTTTGTTTCCTAATTCATTCTACTAAAAGTTTGTGAATTTTACTTATCTTCTCAAAGAATCAGTTTTGGGTTTCAATGTTTCCCTATTGTTTTTGTGTTCTATTTTATTGATATCTGTTCAGATCTTTATTATTTTCTTTCTTTTGTTTACTTCGGGTTTTATTTGACTCTCTTTTTCAGTGTCCTTTTTTAGGGAGTGGGAAAAGTCTCACTCTTTCGTCCAGGCTAGAGTGCAGTGGCATGGTCATGACAAACATGGCTCGTGGCAGCCTTGACTTCCTGGGCTCAGGCAATTCTTCTACATTAGCCTCCCGAGTAACTGGGACTACCACCATGCCCAGCTAATTTTTTGTTTTTTTGTAGAGATGAGGTTTTGCTATGTTTCCCAGACTGGTCTCGAACTCCTGATTTAAGCAGTCTACCTGCCTCAGCCTCCTAAAGTGCTGGGATTACAGGTATAAGCTACTGTGCTCAGCCTTCAGTGTTCTTAAAATAGAAGTTTATGTCATTGATTAGAACCTTTTCCTCTTTTCAAATTTAAGGATTTATATAAATTTCCCTCAAGTACTCCCTTAGTGACATTCCGTACATTTTGATAGATTGTGTTATAATTTTCAATTCAGAATGCTTTATAATTTTCTTTTTGATTTTTTTTTTGACCCCTGTGTTATTTAGAAGCTTCCCCCTGCCCCCATTACTCTTGTCTTATAAGGACATAAAAGCATTTTATAGTTCCCAATATTTAAGTATTTTTTCAGATATCTTTTTGTTACTGATTTTTAATCTAAAACTATTTTAGTTAGAGAACTTGCTTTGTATGACTTGAAGCCTTTTAAAATATGTATTCAGACCTGTTTTATGGAACCAAATATTGTTGCTCTTGATGAATATTTTATGTGCACTTGAAAAGAATGTGTATTTGCTATTTTGGATGAAGTATTATATGAATGTAAATTAAGTCAGTTGGGTCTTAGTGCTGTTTAGTTTTCTGTATTCTGTTTTTCTGTGTACTTATTATTAATTCTTGACAGTGGGAATAGAAATCTTCAACTATAATTGTGAAGTTTTTCTATTTTTTTAATGTAGATTAAGTTTCAAAATATATGACATACATATCAAATGCAGTGAATAATCTGGGAGGAAAATTACTTTGCTATTATAAAAGGCCTCATTGGAACATGTTTTTGGTTTGTCCTGTCATATAGGCAATTTGTAACATCATCTTCAAATGCCAAAGAAACATTTATTTACTCCATTTTATTGTTTTATTGTTTATCTAATTCATGTTCTTGTTTTGCTTGGCAGCTTCTATGTTTTTGAAGCAGGCATTTGAAGGAGAATACCCTAAATTATTGCATCTTTATAATGATTTATGGAAGCGTCTTCAACAATCCAGTCAAAATATCCAGGGGAATTTTAATGCAAGTGGAACTACAGACTTCTATGGTGACCTACCACATGTAGAAGATGACACACAAGATATATTCATCCTTCAGAAGCCAGATTATGAGTATGTTTGCTTAATTTGATCTAGCTTGTTAAGGGCTTTTGTCTTTTTTTATTACACATTAGAAATTGGGAAAATGCTTAGGCTCTAAATATAGGTAATGATTGTTATGTATTTGTATACTTTAAAAGACTTTGTAAAACTGTTAATTGAAGAAGTCAAACCTCACCCTTAGTTGAGAATTCTGGTACCTACAAGAGTTGGTTTGAAAGTATAACACTAAATAGAGTGATCACAAGCTAGGAGATATGCATATGTGGTTGTTGTATTTTAATCGATAATATACTTGTAATTACATCGGTAGTATCATTATTGATGGACCACCACTGGCATAAAATGTAGAAGGAACCTCGTGTATTCAGAAGCTATAAGAGGAGAAAAATCTTATGCTAGGATAGGATTTCAACCAGTGTGTTAGGAAAAGCAGAGTACAGATATCCTTTGGTATCTATAGGAAACTAGTTCCAGGACTCATTAGGAAGCTCAAGTTTCTTATATAAAATGGCATAGTATTTGAATATAACCTATGCATGTCCTCCTGTATACTTTAAATCATCTCTAGATTATTTATAATACGTAATACAATGTAAATTCTATGTATGGTAAGTCCCCTACATACAAACTTTCAAGTTGTGAACTTTCAAAAATGTGAATGTGCATTTCATGTCCATTCACATAAGTTAGCTCACGTGTCTGGCATACATTGTTATGTGCTGTACTATAAGATTAAAAATGTTGTCTTTATGTTTTTGTGTTTTATGTATTATTTGTGTGAAAAGTATTACAGTATAATACTTTGTGTTAGTTGGGTAGCTAGGTTAACTTTGTTGGGCTTACCAACAAATTGGACTCATGAATGCACTCATGGAATGGAAATTGCTTGTATGTAGGGGACTTAAGTAATGAGTTGCTATACTGTGTTGTTTAGAGAATAATGATAAGAAAAAAATATCTGTACATGTTTTAGTACAAATACAATCATTGTAGGCCTAACTAGGTTTTTGATCTTTGGTTGGCTGACTCCTTGGATGTGGATCTTGTAGAAATGGAGGACCTACTGTATATGAAAAAATATTCCTGAAAATTCTTAGGAGTACCCATAAAGTAGAGTTAACATAGCCATATTTAGGAGCCACGTTGGAAACCAATATACTTCGTAATCTCATTAAGTTCAACCCAGTCACCTTTTTCTCCAAAATTGAAACAGCATTTCAAATTTCTATTTAAAAACAGAAAATCCCTTGAGTATAATATTAAGGATTGGTTTTCACAACTTTCTTTAAACACTAGAATCATATTTATTGTGGCAAGGCTAGCTAAAGCAGTGGCAGTTTCTTATCACCTACATTGTAAGAAAATTTTTGTATAGATTTGTGAGTATTTGTTTCTCTTTTAATTTCTTTTCTAATTGCATGTAGTTGAATCTGTGTGCACTGTACTTAGAAGTTCTGACTGACAGAATATAGTGTATAGAACTTCTGACTAGTGCCAGGTGGAGTGGTACACACTTGTAGTCACAGCTACTTGGGAGGAGTGCTTAAGCCCAGGAGTTTGAGGCCAGCCTAGACAACATAGCAAGACCCTGTCTCAAAAAAAAAAAAAAAGTTTTGACTATCAGAATAATTGGCCAGTATAGGCTAGAATGTTAGAATGAGACCAGTTTGTCTTTTCAATAATTATTTTATGATAAACAGGGAGATTGGATAAGCCCTAATAGGAGACAAGAGGACAGAAACTGTATCTGTTGATCTACAAAGATTTAAAGATATATTACATTTTTTAAGTGTATGTAAAATACCATATACAGTATCATTCTATTTCTGGCTTAGTTTTATTTTTAAATCCATATGCATGCGCTGAAAAAGATATCAAAATATGCAAAGCAAATGATAATAGTGGTTTATCTCCAGGAGGTAGAATTCTTATTTTGTAGTTTTTGCTTTTATTTAAAATGAATATATGTCACTTGTGTTACAAAAGGAGGGTGCAATAAATTCAATAGAGGGAGAGAAATTAGAGTGGAGAAACCACTGTGTTTTCACTTATAGGAAATCAATGTCATTCTTTGGAGTTGAATTCAGAAAGTGGTTGTTGAGGACAAGGAAGTGTAGGACCTGTCTTCCAAGGAATCAGAAAATCATGGGGGTGTAAGGAGACAAACATAAGAGATTTAAATTTTTTTTCTGAGAAATTTTTCTTTTGAGAAAAGAAAACATGAATTTGACCATATTAACTGAATCAAAGGAAAGTTTATTTTTGTGTTTTTAATGATAGAGAGTTAAGAGTGTTTGTAGTAAGAAATAGCCAGTGGAGATAAACAGAGCTAGGAGTTGCAAGAAAGAAAAGAGAATAAATGGAACAAGGTCCTAGAAGAATCAAAAAAGTCAAACCATGAATAGCCAGGTTAGCATTTTTATTATTCAGTATTCATGCTCGATTTTTGATTGTGGTGATAGCTATGGAGCAAATAAAACGAAATAATGTGATAGAATTGCCTTTATTATGTAGGGTGATCAGAGAAGGTATCTGTGAGTAGGTAACATTTGACCTGAGGTCTAAATAATGTAAAGCAGTCAACCATGGGAGATTTAAAGTAGGAACAGCAAATAGATTATTGAGATAATTTAAGATAGGAAGGTTTAAGGAACAGAAAGAAGCTGGTGCAACTGGAACATAGTAAATGAAGAGAAAAAAGGGTTTAAGATTGAGTCAGAGAGAAAGGAAAATGTGAGATTATGGAGCACTTTAGAGGCCATGGTAAAGGGTTTGGCGTTTCCCCCACTGTAGTTGGAAACCATTGACTTTAGTGGAATAATATGAACTGATAAACATTTTAAAATTAGCGTTCTGGCTTCTATTTGGACAATTACGGGAGGTAAACACAGAGGTGAAGAAATAGGAAACAGAAGCTATTTTCTTTATCCAGACAAAAGATGATAATGACTTGAACTAGGGTGAGCAGCTAGTCAGATTGATTCAAGATGTATTTTGAGTTAAGATATATAGAGGGCAAGCCAATAGAACTTTCTGATAGAGTAGATTTTAGAAGAAAGGGGGAATCAAGCACATGACTAGTTGGTAGAAGACTTTGTTTCTCTCAAAGCATTGTGTTGAATTATGATTTTTCTTTTGAAACTGCTGAATTGAAAATGCAAATAGAGTTGTTGAAAAGGTAATTGAGTATGAGTCAGGGCTAGAAATGTGTATTTGGGAATCGTCATATACATTTTTTTAAATCATTGGAATTGGAAGAGATTACATATGGAAGATGTATAAGGAGAGAAAAAAGAATCTTGGCTCATGATAGACACTCCAACATTTATAGATAGGACAAAGGAATGGACAGCCTACAAAGGAGACTAGGATAGAAAAAGCTGGTGAGACAGGAGGGCAGCTCAAAGTAGTGGTGAAACTCCAGAGAATGAGTTCATTTAAGTTGGAGTCGGAAGATGGTCCTAGGCACAAACCGCAAATAAAGTAACATGTATTTAAGAAACTCTATGAAAATGTGGTAAGAAAAACTAGCCTCCGGCATTTTAAACCAAGATTATTCCCCTTTACATCCCCTCCCAGCTTAGTGAAGTGGAGGTTCCATTCTAGGCTGCAATACCCAAGAACACAGAGCACCCTCTCCCCTAGCTCCAGCTGGAGAGCACTCTTCCTGGGAGGAGAAGGACCTCTCAGCATTTCTCATAGTGCCCTGAGTTGCTGAGGCAAACTCCCAGATATGTGAGGTCAAGAGATGAGAGCTCCCATATCATGCCCAACCCATACTCATTGGCAGGCTGAAAACACAGGCCAGAGTAATCTTTGCCTAGGTTTTGGAGTAGTGATTCTTTGCCAGCAAATGCAAACTGAGAGGACTTTACACAATTGCCCTTCTTCCAACAGCTGCTCACTTCCTTGAGTGAGGTGTCACTCAGAAGAAGCTTGCCCTTTTTTCCACCTTCAGCTCCAGAGCTACAGTATAAAGATTTTTGCCTGGGAAAGAAGCAGGCAATAAAACAGCTCCTAATCTCTTCCCAAAGTAACTGATTTCATTTTCAACAAAATCAGGAGAAGTTTAAACCTGAGGGCACTTCCCAAAAAATCCTGGAAGTTGTGGTAAAAGGCAATGGGGAGATTTGTCCATCTAGTGAAGATAGTTGTAGGTTAGCTGGCTCTCTGGAGAGACCCAGGAGATAAGACAAGTGGGAGTTCTCCTGGAGTCAGAACAAATATCAAACATGACCTCAGAAACTATTCTAACAAAGGAGCTACAATTAGATTGGATTCCTTTGTAGAGGAGTTCATCCCAGGGCATTGATGAAAATCTAGAGCAATCGGTTAGTAGAATTTAATATCTGGGTGTCATCAAGAAAAGTAAGGAAGAGAATCCTACCATTATCACTGTCATCACTGGGTAACTATGAGCATGCTCAAAGCTGTGTCTCCCTAAAGAACAACATCGGAGCTTTGAGAGACAGACTTCACTGAAATAATCCAGCCAGTCACTAAACAAACAAATAATACAAGCCCCAGAAATGGGGGGACCAGTACCCAGGGTTACTATAATATATCATTCAAGATGTTAAGTTTCCAACAAGAAAGTATGAAGCATGCAAAGAAACTTAAAAGTGTGACCCATACACTGGAAAAAAGCAGACAACAGACATTGCCTGTGAAAACAGCCAGATACTGGGTTTAGCAGAAAAAGATTTCAAAGTAGCTAGCCATTATAAAGATGTTCACAGAACTAAAAAAAAAAAAAAAAAAAAACATGAAATAAAGGAATGTATGATGTCAGTGTTGTGCATCACCAGAATATCAATAAAGAGAAATTATTTTAAAAATCTAATAGAAACTATAGATTTGAAAACTATCGTAACTGAAATAAATACACTAGAGGAGCTCAGCAGTAGCTTTGAACTGGCAAAAAAAAAAAAAAAAAGAATTAGCCAACTTGAACCTAGATTGATAGATATTACACAAGTTGAAGAACAAAGACAAAAAAAGAGTGAAGAAAATGGACAGAGCCTCGAAGAAATATGGGAAACCATTAAGCACACCAACATCTATGTAATGGGAGTACCACAAGGCAAGGAGAGAGGGCAAAGAGGAAAAAAATAAACAATGACCGAAAGCTTCCCAATTTATTGAAAAACAGTAACTTACACATCTAGGAAACTTGCCAAACTCCAAGTAGTACTAATACAAAAAGACCCAGAAGCAGACACATCATAGTAAAAATGTCAAAAGTCAAAGGCAAGGAGGAAATTCTGAAAGCAGCAAGAGAAAAACTACCCATCACTTATGAAGGAGTCCAAATAATATTTACAGCTGACTTCTCAGCAGAAACAAAGGATACCAGAAATAGTGGGCTTGGATCACTCAAAGGAAAAAACTGAGCCAAGAATCCCATATCCAGTAAAGTTGTCCTTCAGAAACAAAGGCAGAATAAAGGTATTCCTAAACAAAAAGAAAGTTTGCTGCTAGCAGACCCAACTTACTTTCAGGCTGAAAGCAGGTGACCCCATATAATTGGAATCCACATGAACAAAGAGCACTAGTAAAGGTAATAATGAAATTATAAAAAACACCATAAAGACATGTTTTCTTCTTTCTTAACTGACTTCAAAAGCAATTGTACAAAATAATATGTACAGAATGCATTATAGAGCCTGTAACATTTAGAAATATAATATATGCCTAATACATTTGCAAATAATGGCACAAAGAAGGTGGGTGGGAAAAAACCATAATGTGCTAAGGAAATGATGACAGATGATAATAATTATAACAATTTATTCTTGGGTTTGTAACATTAATAGATAACAGTGTGTATGACAATACCGCAAATACAATATACTTAAAAATACCTTTAACAGAAGAGGTGTAAATCTGTAATCTGAAAACTGTAAAATATTGTTGAAAGAAATTAAAGATCTAAGTAACTGGAAATACATCCCATGTTCATGAATTGCAAGACTTAACTGTTAAGATGACAGTGCTCCCCAAATTGATCTAGAGATTCAATGCAGTTACTATAAGAATCTTAGCTGACTTCTTTATAGAAATTAACAAGCAATTCTAAAATTCTTATAAAATTTCAAAGAACCCAGAATAGCTAAAAAGTAGGCAAAGGATCTGAATAGACAAATCTCCAATGAATGTAGACAGATGGCTAATAAGCATGTGAAATGATGGTCAGCATCAGGGAAATGCAAATCAATGCCACAGTGAACTACCACTTTACACTCACTAGGATGCCTGTAATCTAATAGCAAGTATTGGCAAGAGTGTGAAGAAACTAGTACCTTCATACACTGCTG
The DNA here is from genome assembly GCA_963574415.1 of Tarsius wallacei. Lineage (NCBI taxonomy): Eukaryota > Metazoa > Chordata > Mammalia > Primates > Tarsiidae > Tarsius > Tarsius wallacei. The sequence goes on from CAUYQG010042901.1 coordinate 22,468, forward strand.
ATGGAAATCTAAAGGCATACAAAACTTTGGAATAGTTTGGCAGTTCTTCAAACTATTAAGCATAGAGTTACCGTATGACCCAACAGTTTCACTTCTAGATGTATACCCCAGAGAAATAAAAACATATGTTCACATATAAATTTAAAAAGAAAACAAGTTTGTGCACAAATGTTTATAACAGCATTATATATGATACCCGAAAGATGGAAACAACCCAAATGTCCATCAACAGACAGATGGGTAAACAAAATATGCTATGTCTGTATGCTGAAATATTCTTTCTCCACAAAAAGGATGAAATACTCATACATGCTACAATGTGGATGAGCTTTGAAAACATAATGCTAAGTGAAAGAAGCCACTCATTAAAAAAAAGAAAGTGAACCCTACTATATGATCCCATTCATATGAAAATCTAGAATAGCAAAATCTATAGAAACATAAAGTAGATTAGTGATTGATTATGGCTGAGGATGGTGTGAGAAGGGTAAGGGATTATAGTTAAAGGTTTCTTTTTGATGTGATAAAAATGTTCTAAAATTGACTGATGATGATTGCACATGTCTGTGAATATATTAAAGCCACTGAGTTGTACACTTTAAGTGGTTGAATTCAAATGGTTGTATGCTATGCAATCATATCTGTAATTTCTACAAAGAGTCACTTGTGTTAAAGCCTGGCAACATGGAGCTGGGGAAAGTCATGAAGGCAGGGCTTTCGTGCACAATTTTTCTGATAACAGGAACTATCACAATAAATTTTTCCAAACACAGCTTACTATACAGGACACACAAAGACTGCTAGACACTTATACAAGAACTCCTGCCTCACTGTCTCACAAACTAAACCAAAACTGCAGGGACCTAGCTGTAACTCCAAGAATCCTACCATTATCACTGTCATCACTGGGTAACTATGAGCATGCTCAAAGCTGTGTCTCCCTAAAGAACAACATCAGAGCCTTGAGAGACAGACTTCACTGAAATAATCCAGCCAGTCACTAAACAAACAAATAATACAAGCCCCAGAAATGGGGGGACCAGTACCCAGGGTTACTATAATACATCATTCAAGATGTTAAGTCCTACCTAGCAATTTACTGACACCTGCCAATCAAAACTCGCCAGCTCTGGAAAATACTGCCAGCACTAATAAGCTTTCTTTCAAAACAGCTTGTGTAACCTCCATTTTCCTCAGGAAACTCTAACATTTTCTTTGTTCTTTAGACATACTGCAGGCCACCCTGGTCAGTGTGTATGTCCTGGATCCTACTTATTGTATATTATTACCAAATAAAACCTTTTTACTTGGAGATTTGTCTCTGTATATTTTTTAATGCTGATATATCTTTTTTCTTTTAAATTGGCACATGATAATTTTACATATTTATGGGATACTTAGTGATGTTATGATACCTATAATGTATAGTCATCATATTATGGTAAGGAGAATGGGAAAAGAGGAGATAGATTAAATTATTTCAAGAAGTTGTTTTTTTTTTTTAAAGAAAGTAATGGGAAATAATAATGGGAAAACCACAGAGAATAGATGAAGCTACAAGGGGAAAAAAAAAAAAATGAGAGAAGTGCCAAGTTGAGGAAGGTCATGTCCAGTGGTTTTAGCCTTAGTGTATAGTAGAGGCTAGGTCACCTAGAGAGAGTGAAGGACTACAGAATCAGAAGTTCAGGCTATTACCTTGAGCATCAGGTCTCTTGATACTAAGGAGTTTATATAAATGTTTAATAGAAACAATCTACTTTTTCTCTGCAATACTTGGGCAGCTTAGCCACAGGCACATAGATATAGTAAGAGGTTTGAAAGGAAGGTGAATTAGAAAAATCAGAATGCTAACAGGATCACCTTGAAATGGATTGCTGTGGATAGAAGACATATGAGCTGTGGGCTGTTGGAGGATGAGTGGGAAAGGACATAGCATGGGTTACAGTAAGGTCAGAGAATGAGTCCTTTACAGTAAAATCTGCCCCCTGTGGATAGACAAAGCCCAACAAGATTTGATTCATCTGTTTCTCTGATGTTATCTTGTACTACCCTCCTGTTACTTGCTCTGTTCCTTTGTTTGGCAAATATAGCCAGGTATAGACCATCCTCAGGACCTTTGTACTTGCTGTTCTTTTCTCATGGAAGGCTCTTCTTCTGAAAAACTACACACCTTGTTCTCTCTTCCCTTTGGGTCTTACCAGTAAGCCTTATGCTGCCTTGTCCCATCTAAAAAAAAATGTGAAAAGAACTTAAATGTATTCTCTATCCTCCTTGCTTTATTTTTCTCTTAGCATTTACCATTATCATATTCCATATTTAACTTATTTTAAGATTTCTACTTATTTTTTGTATATCTCTCTTGTAATTATGTAAGCTTTAAGATGAAAAGGATTTAAAAAAAAAAATCTGTGTAGTTCCAGCTACTTGGAAGGCTGAGGCAGAAGGATCGCTGGAGCCCAGCAGATCGAGGCTGCAGTGGCCAGGAGTGGCCACTGCACTCCAGTCTGGGCAACAGAGTGAGACTCCAACTCAAAAAAAAAAAATCTGAGTTCACTACTATATCTCTGCACCTAGGAAATACTTGGCAAATTGTAGAGATTTAATAATATTTGTGGGAAGAAAAGAGATAGGAGAAGAGGAACATGTGTGGAAAATTGCCTTTAAGCTTAGAGATCTTAGAGGTGGAGCAGTTCAAAATGATTCAAATTTGGAAGCTGCTTAGTAAAGGCAAAATAAAGGCCATTCTAAATGTAGACTTCTAATGCAGGACAGGTTTTAGAAAAGTTATCTGTCTCGACATTGTAACATCAAGGATTCTTACAGCAGATTTGGAGAACAAGAAAATGTTAGAGCTTATAATTCACTATAAGCACTACAGAAGAGGGAAGAAGTTTCTTAAGGTCAGTGGTTGGCATGAGTAAAAATAGAGAAGACGTTTAAATAGGTGGCATGGACTTCAATAGAGGATTGCCTCAGACAGAGTTACATACTGAGTTCTTCCATGCTCCCACTGTGGTCTTTCTATCTTCATCTATCATAGAAATTATTGTAATTAGCACTTTACCTGCCTATTTCTTCACTAGAGGGTAAAGCCCTCTTAATCTGTGTCTTCCCAGAAGTATGCAAAGTGCCTGGTGCATAGTATTCTCAGTAAATATGTGTTGAGTGAAATACTTATTGAAAGAGAAGTATTAAGAGATAACTATGGAATTGTGATGTAGGAGCCAAGAGCATTCTGACCTCTAGATCTTGTCAGTTGACTAGAAGGGTGAGAAAAAGAGAAAGCCAGGTTTCATACACATGAAAAAGCAGGTCAAATGGTTTTCAAGGTTAGCTTTTGAGATGAAGGGGAATTTATTCTTAAAAAAAAAAAAAAAAAGACAATGGGGCTGGTAGAAGGATGGTAAAGGGTGATGTGAGAAGATATTGAATTAATTATAGGAAATAATAGAAATAATAGACATGATAGTAATTGTCAAAGGAAAAATGTCAGATCCAATAGATTGCTAAATAAAAATCAACACAAGTTGCCAAAGATATGGGAAGGGTAAGGAGGAAAAAAGTATTTCTCAAGTTTTATGTTTTGAAGAATATTATAAAACAATTAGCTTAGACCTCCAATTGGTAGTATTTATGTGACTGTAGGACTTTCACAAATACTTCTATTTAGTCCTTGATCTTGTTAGTAACACAACAGGGAAGATGTAAAAACCCAGATCTGTGAACTTCATTCTCAGACAGCGAGCTTTATGGGAGGCAGCAGCTGTGGGAGGAAAGGACCAAGCTAATGGAGCAGGACTCTGTAGGCTGGTCTTTATGTATGCTTTGATACTGTATAAAAATAGGATTAACCATAGTCTCCATTAGTGTTAATAGGATTTTACTGTGTTTTTTTTTTTAGTTTTAGGAGACAGATACAGTCAGTATTAGTGCATATATGGCATTTACAGCTAAGACTTACTATAAATTAAAATGTTTATGTAGTCTTTAATGTTTAATTATGAAGCATATTTGTAAATATATTTATACATTTTAAAACAAATTCTTTTTTTGTTAATATAGAATTACATTTTTAAAAAATGGGAGCTACATTTGTTAAGGGTATTTATAGCCAATACAATAGCATTTAATTTTGTATAATTTAAGTTTGTTTTTGAAAATTTTGTTTCCACAGTCCAGAAAAGGCTTTGAAAGGTTCCCTGCAACCTTATGAAGCTGCTTATCTATCAAAATCCTTATCTCGTCTCTTTGATCCTATCAACTTGGTTTTTCCCCCTGGTGGTCGTAATCCTCCTTCCTCTGATGAACTTGATGGTATCATCAAAACTATAGCAAGGTATGCATTTTTTGTATAATGGCATGTCATAAGATGACTGTCGCATTTGTTAATGTTTGGTAGCAGTATATTTTTAATTTATTTCAAATTATTTCAGTAACTAGGCCTACAATTAAGAGTTTTACAGCGAATGAGTGTACACATAGTAAGTACTTGAGACTCCAATGAATAAAATCATTTAAATATAGTCTGAAAATAGTCTATTACTATTATTCTGTATCTTGTCAAGAATGTAAAGTAAACCTTGTTCTTTATACCATAATAAATTCTTAGCATTATGCAGGAAATTAAATAATCAAAAAGGATTTTATAAATTGAAAAACTAAAACATAGAGGTTAATGTGCTTTAATCTTAAATCAGAAAGCCCTTCATGGCAGTAACAGGATTATAATCTTGATTAGCCTACTTGTGTTTGCTATTTAAAGCTTTCTGAGTGAATGTGACAGCTTTTAAGACTCTAAAAAAGGAAGTTATCCTAGCAGAGGTGCCACCTGAATGCTTGCAGACACTGTAATTACATTGTTGCCTTTAGACATTTACCTTTAAAAGTTATCCAGATTAATTTGCAGTTGAAACTATCTCAGTTTCTGTCATAGCTAACAAGCTGTCATAACAATAGGTATGTACATTTGAGATGGACATTTTAGGGAGTAAAAATAATAGTTGTGCAATATAAGACCAAAGTCTAGATTCTTTTAGATTACAGATTTGAAGATGGTAATTCTGAAGCATGGAAGAGTAAGAAAGTAAGCCACAGGTATTATATACATAGGCATATCTTCAGCTGCAAACATACCTATGAAGTGTCTAGATTGCCCAGCATTGTTATTCTAAATCTTCTCACAATTAACTTTGACTTTCCAAAATTCTTACTCTAGATTATTTACCCTAATGCCTCTGTTTTATGTTTAGTGGTTAGCGATAAAAACAGTTCTGGATTCAACTTAATCTCTTTGACCTATTTGTGTGAGTGTTGAAGAGGCATCTCTCCCATTAATTTATGCAACTTGAAATGCCATCATCAAATATAATCTGGAGCTGGAAGAAGCATACTTATGCCAGTGTTGAATAGAATTTAAAAGTGATCATTAATAAAATTTATATCTCAATACTCTATGAAAGAACATTGCTGTCACACATAGTATACACTAGTGTTGTTTCAGACCCTTTCAGTTTCTTTAAAAAGAGAATCTGGGAAGTGCCAAGATTTACTCTTACTTCAGAGACAATAATTACTTTTCTTGCTTTCCTCCTGTATGTAAATTTTCATATAATTTTGAACTTCCAGTAATCTTTCTGTGGACTTTGTAAAATACTTTTTTTGGCAGTCAGATCAAATGCCCCGATTAATTAAATGTTAAACTTTAAGCATCATAAAGAAATACTTTAAGAACATCAGTTTTTAAAAATTTCTAATTATAATGCTATTATGCTTTTGATATATTTAAAAAGCTATTATACACAAAATGGCATGAATTGGCATAATTTCTACAGAAACTGAGTATCTTTATGTGTTGTGTGTAATTTATATTTTTAGCCTGTGTCACTACAAGGTCATCATTTCCATTCAAGTGCTGTCATTTCCTTGCAGATGTCTGTGACATGCAATGCCTCTAATTGCACTTTATCAGTATTAGCAAGAGTACTACTTTAAAAAATCTGTACATAATTTATTCTCTTAATCACAGTCTGAACCCACACATGACATGCTTTTATTAATGAGAAACTGGTCATTAACAAAGCCATCTCACAGCACTTTTTCCTAGGGCTGAATTTTGAGAAGGAATGAAACAATGTGACCAGTTTTTGGAGGCTATCAGTGAAATCTATAAAAAGAATCATCACATTGTTTACTGGGTTTAAGTTTATGTGTTGCTCTTTACTTTGTTGATAAACAGTGTTGCTAATAATTAAAACCCATTTTTTTCCTCCAGCGAACTAAATGTGGCTGCTGTTGATCCTAACCTCACGTTAGCTGTGTCAAAAAACGTGGCAAGGACCATCCAGTTATATGGTGTAAAATCAGAGCAGCTTGTAAGTGATATGCCTTATCCATCAATTTTAATGATTTTGTTTGAAATTACTAATTATATAATACTTGACTAACTATAAATATTGAGTTAACTAAATATTAATTTCCTTCCATTTGTACTATAGTGAAAGTTTATAGCTTTTTGATGAATTTAAACCAGGAGAAACATTTTCTGTTAATAAAAAATGGCCCTCCTACCCCTTGTTGTTAACTTTTCAGAAGGCAGGCAAATCTTATAAAGTTTTTTAAATGCATATGCCAATTTATGAACTATTTATATATTTTAAAGTATATAAATATTTTAAATAAATTATTTTTTAAAATTGTATGTGTTCAATTAAATTTCTTCTCTTGTTGCCCATTCATTCCAAATATCATTCATGTACTATTACCTAGTGTGAAATTGACTTGAACTGTTAGGAAATTATTGGAGGATGTAAAGTTCTTAAAATTTTGGTAGAAAAATGTTCATTCACTTTCTAAAGATTCCAATCCTGGAGCATGGAAGTTTAACCCTAAAAATATTCTATTTGAAATAGCTGTTTGCATGCATTTAAAATAATAGCAGTATAACTGAATCATAATATTAATTGTATACATTAATATTTAAAAATTAAGCACACATATTTAGCTAGTATATATGTATGGTAACAGAAATCCAAAGAAAATGAGACTTCGATATACTGGGGGTGCCAAAAAAGCATACACATTTTAAGAGATGTTAACTATGTATTACTTTTCTAACTGAATTACAGTAGCAATGTGTATATTGACATTCACTCAAAAGATGGTGTTAATCAAGTGAATGCTAGTGTCACCATGCTACAGGCAGGACAGACAAAGAAAATGACAGAAGCATGGTTGTCGTTTGAGGAGCACGAGACCATTCTGAAGTGGTGTTTGAAATTCGAGACTGTTGTGGAAATACAATGACAGTGGAGATGTGAGTATGCAGTAGAACCTCCAACACATCTAACAAACATGATAAGTTTGAGGCATTTGGTACTATGTGTGATATGCACAAAAGAAGACCCGGGAGGCTTTGCACAGCAATAAGTTCTGCTTCCTCTGCTATGGTTTTAGAACAGTTTACACACTTGTCACAGAAGTTTACCAAATAATGTGCACCTCTTGTAATTGTAGAAGTCAAACGTGACTTGTATTTATCTTTTGTTATCAGTATATACATATCGAGTATTATAATTTTAATATAGCTTTTTTCTTTCTTAAAGTCTGTATACTTTTTTGGCACTCTCTGAACTTTGTTTTTGTTTTAAAAATGTGGGGCACAATTCAGGTCAGGTACACAAATGGTCATTAGGCAGGTACCCTTGTTGATGAGATATACCTTCCTCTGTTACCCACTAATGCCAATCTCTTTCTTGTAGTAATATGATAATCGTTCAAGATCCACTTATGAGTGAGAGCATGTGGACTCAGTTCTTTGTTTCTGTGATGGATCACTCAGTATTATAGACTCTAAGTCCATCCAAGTTCCTGCGAAGTTCAACCCTTTGTATTTTTAACTGTCTCTGATATACTAATTTTAGAGAACGTGTCAAAATCTGATATCTCCACTATCTTTAGAAGGCTAGCAGTCAGTTTAACCTCTGACTGCTCTCAACTGAAATGAAATAATCTGTTTTTACGTATATCCAAGTTGTTTCAGTTGGTTCTGGAATAATTTTTAGGGTAGATTGGTGACAGATGGGACTGAAGGAATTTACATAAAATACTCCATGGACGTAACAGTTATATTATGAGGCTTGCTACTTTCATTTCCAATGGATGGCCAGATTTTGTTTGTTAATATGCTACTATTTTTCATTCAGTTGTTCTTGTGGTCTTGACAAATAAGTTAAAAGCATTTTTTTAAAGCCTTTGTTTATTGAAACTAGCCATACAGTGACTTGGAAGCTCTTTGTGAGTAATTAGATGACTAACTTTTCTCTCAAACTTTTTTTATAGGTGCTTTATTACAATGTTCATTGCTTTAAAAAACATATTTGATTGCTATATACACAATTCAACATATCTAGTAGAGTTAATGTAACTACTGATTATATGTGAGGATAAAAATCCTTATTAGACAATCCTACCTAAAAATCCTTATGAGACAATCCTACCTAAAGACGACATTATAAGAAAGAGCCAGCATATGTATTAAAAGTACTTTGCTTTGAGGGTGAGAAGGGGCAGTGGTAATGCAATATGACTTCGGTTAACATAATAATGACATAAGGCTTTGACAGAATCAAAATATATCAACAAACATTTGACCGAGTTTATACTGTTGAAAAGTCTGTGACCCTAAATTACTTAGGCCTACCTAAACCATAGTAATGAAGGTTAACAGAAAGGCATCGACTTTTTAAATTTTTTAAATGAATTTTTCTGTTTTTCCTCAAAAATACTACTTTTCAACTTTCCTTTTAATGTATAAGGAAATAATTCTACACATTAAATAACTTGGACAAAAGTAATTATATGCTTTATTTTTAAATTATATTATTGGCTAATGATTTAAGTAAGATTTTAGTATTAATGTTCATTTATTGGCTATTAATAACACTGTTTCTGCTACTCTGTGATTTTTATTTGACCTGTTTTGTTCTTTGATCTTTACATATTCTTATTGTTTTAGAATAGTTACACTAAAAACATTTAGAGAAAAATAACCAAATATTAAGTCTTAGTAGAAGAAAGACTGGAAACACGTTTTTAAAATGGAATAACTACTCTGCTTATAAATGAACTTGAGATTTGGTATGAAAACTAAATCAATAAATGGGAGATTTCTTTTAGAGTTAATACATTTAAGCCTCAAGTCCACATAGTTGAGAAGTGACAGAAATCAGATCATTAATAGAATTTTCAAACAGTGAGATAAAGGAAAGGTCAAATTTTAGAGATAAGTATGCTCTTAGAAAGGATGACTTGAAAATACAACCTGAAATGTAGAATGAACAGCTTCTCAGATTCCAAAATGTATTTTCCTAGAGGTTAGTAAGAGAAATTTCTCAGCTACCAGAACATTATAGTATATATAGTATTTCTTATTTTAGTATTCTTAATTCTTATAAAGAGAAAGGCTTATAAAAGGATTTTTCAAGGTGATTTTAAGGTTCTTGAGCATAGTAGAGTAGAACATATAAACTATATAGAGATTATGTATACTGGGGGTGGCAAAAAAAAAGTATACACATTTTAAGAGATGCTATCTGTGTATTACTTTTAGTTAAACAGAAGTGTCTGGACGCTGATGGTAACCACTTTAAGCACCTCTTGTAATTGCAGAAGTCAAATATGACTTGTATTCATCTTTTGTTATCTGTACATATTGAGTATTACAAATTTTAATATGATTTTTTCCTTTATTAAAATGTGCATCCTTTTTGGCATCCTCTGTATATGCTTATAATAATACATCTGAAATTATTTTTATCATTACACACATACTTTCCCCCCAAGGCTTTTTTCTGTTATTAGTCACCAAAGATATATGTCATGTCAACCTAAATCTCTATGTGGAGAAATCCTTAAATCCTTGTCTGAATCTGAACTAGTACCAGAGAATTCATTTTTTAAGAGTAGGGTAGGGCCACAAAATTAACTACCATTATTAAGCATTTATAGTGAATCAGAGATTATGCCAAGCCACTTACATATATTATCTCATTTATTTCACAGTAACCTGTGAAATGAAAGTATTACTTTCTACCACTACAAAATGTGGGAATTGAGGCTGAGAAAGATTAATAGCATGAGCAATATAGACTGCTTAAAGTAGAATGCCAGTGAGCAAGTGTTGAAACTAGCTTTCAAACCCAGAACAGACTAGACCAACCTTTTGACCTGTATTTTGTACACAAGTATAACATCTTTTTTTAATTTAAGAAAAGTGAGATTCTGCTATACATATTGTAATATGACATAGAGATCTATCTTTACTATTTTGACACATGTATAATGCATTTTTTATGTGTCATAGTTTGTTTAATGTCTGTGCTGTTAATGCATAGGATGATTTAATAGTTTAATTTTGAAATAACAAGAATTTAGCATTGAGGCCTCACATGTAATAGCAGTATAATTTAGTTCCTCTAATATTTATTTAACTTAGTGTCATGTGAATATCAGCTTCCTTGGTGCTCTTTTATAAAAGTAAGATCAGTATTTTTTAGATTTTTTTATTTAAAAATTCTTATTTGTCTTGATAGCAGTTGTGAAGTTATAATTAAGTAGAATGTGTGTTCCAAATACACACACACTCTCTCTCACTCACTCACCCCTATAAGTGTATATATCATAATATTTTATGACTGAAGTGAACAAATTATTTAATGATGATGTATTGGCTATTTGTATAGTCTGAATTGTGACCTTTAGAAGAAAATGTCTCTAGACCTTACAATGGATATTTGAATCAATGTTTTTCTACTATGTGTTAAAGGATATTAAAATAGCAGTATAGAAGGGAACTATTGTGGCAATTTTATAGTTTATAGGCTTGCAAACTTCCGTGACATCAAAATTGTAAGCAAGTATACTAACAAGTATTCTTTTTTAAAGGTGAAGGGCATTTTCCAACAATAACTATTACCTGATGGTTTCAGGGAATGGCATCTAGAATCTTACTGTAAATGTCAAATGTTATGAACTGTGGGGAAGTAGATTGGCATTTAATTAGGTTGCAGACCATTTAAAACAATAATAGGAATGACATTTAAGAGGAGGTTTCAACTTCAATGCAGATCAGTAGCTGTGTATGAGATCAATAGTTCTAGACACAAGGGTTTTATTTTAAGGCTTTGTAAATATACACTTTTTCTTTGTATAATTTCATAAGTCAGTTGGAGACTTGACATTCCTATAGTGGAAAAAGATCTACATGTGTGATTTTTAAAATGATGATATATAAAGACATATAGTTCATTTTTTTTAGCTTTAAAAGTGTTATTTAAATGGAGATTTTAATGTCATCTACATGGATTACCACTTCATATAGTATTACAGGGTAATACTTATGTGGTTAGCATTCAAATAAATAAAAGATCAAAAGAAATATGAACTCACTTGGGAGAGCTTTTATATTATGTGCAAACAGATGAAACATATCAGCAGGGTCTTTTGGACCAAATGTATTTTAGCTGTAATACAGCTTTGCCTTTGGTTACGTGTCTCTTGATCCTTTAGATGGCCTTCCACTCTTTCCTAACTCAGTTTTTATGCTGGACTATTTTAGAGTCATTCCATCCTTTCTTAAGATAACTTTCTAACTTGCTTTTCAGACTTGTAAGAGTTTGATTTTCTTGGGGGCTATGGTAGGTCAGTACTAGATAGATTGTCAGGGTTGTCTAAGTCAATAAGCCATATTGAAGATGAAGAACATGACAAATAACGGTTATTCTCATTAAGAAGATTTTTCAGGAGAAAGTAGAAAATTCAGAGTTGTCAGTTAAAGTAGGTTAAAGTCTATATCAGTTATCTGTGGCCACAAGAATGCTGGGTAACACAGCCAGTCCCCAGACTTCTTGGCATGGGGACTGGTTTCGTGGAAGATAATTTTTCCACAGACCAGGGAGGGGAGTGGAAAGGAGTGGGAGTGGTTTGGGGATGATTCAAGCCATTACTTTTATTGTGCACTTTATTATTATTGCATGGTAATATATAATGAAATACTTATACAATTCACTATAATGCAGAATCAGTGGGAGCCCTGAACTTGTTTTCCTGCAACTAGATGGTCCCATCTGGGGATGATGGGAGACGGTGACACCTGAAGTGTGTTGCTTATGTCTAGTCTACTTTGTGATCTCGTTTTGGTTGCTATCACTGCAGAAAACCCTGCTTCACAAAGATGGGATGTTGGAAATGGAAGCAGGCTTTTCAGTGCTGACCTGACAGGCGGTAGAGTTCACGTGGTAATGTGGGCGATGGGGAGTGGCTGTAAATAGAGATGAAGCTTCACTCTCGCCACCAACTCACCTCCTGCTGGGCAGCCCAGTTATTAACAGACCAGGGACCAGTATGTCATGACCCTGGGGGTTGGTGACCCCTGGTGTAACAGACAACTACCACCCCTGAGTGTCATGCAATAACATTTATTGTTCATGCTTCTTGGGTCACATAAGGTGCTAGCAACGTGACTTTACTGAACTTGAATGGGTTTGCTTACAAGACTGACTGGTAGCTTATTTAGACTGGCCTTCACCATAGTTAAGATTCTGCTCTGCTCTGCGTGTCTCCAGCCCTGCAGCCGTCTATCCTGGGCTTAATCTCACAATGAAGGCAGTGGCACAAGAAAGAAGGTATCCCCATAAAGCTGGCTCACCAAAATAACTCATTCATAGTGCATAATTAAATATCAAAGAATGTAGATGCAAAGAGGGGTGAAGAATTGGGACTAATTATGCCATCAATCACAAAGTCAAATTGGGAACATAGCAACAACAAAAAAGAGCTCATGAACTTATCTTTTTAAAAATATTTAACAAGTTTTAGAGATGAGGTCTCACTGTGTTGCCCAGACTGGAGTGCAGTGTGTTTTCACAGGTACATTCTTAACACACTATTACCCTGAACTCCTCAGCTCAAGTGTTCCTCTCATCTCAGCCTCCCGAATAGCTGGGACTATAGATGTGCTCTACCGCACCTGGCTGAATTTTTCTTTTTATTCCCAAACGTCTAATCTCTCTACCTGAATCTTAACAGTGAGTATTTGTTAATGTTTTATGCAATTTGACTAGCAGCTTCATAGCCAAAGAGGAGAGAAATTTGTTGCTATGGGGTTTTTTTGCTGCTGTTGTTTTCATTTATTCCAGAATGTGGAGATACTTTAGTGTCTGAGTAAGTAGAATCCTCCACAGCCACCCCAGAAAATATGAGTATTATTTAGAGTGTTGAAAAGAAATCGGGCAATTGGATTTGTCCCATAATTTTTTGCTGCTGAGTTAGCACAATATCTTCAAGAAGATTTTTAAAAATATGTTAATCAATTCTTCCAGGTGTTCTCATTGAGAGTATCAGTCAATTACATAATCTTTTTTTTAAAAACTGGAATTAGTACTATAAAGCTTTTATATCTTTCAAGCATATTAGTGATCAAGTAGAGCTTTTAATCCTACCCTGTTTCAAGGTATGAAATATAATTTAATTCCTTCATGTATACTTCAAAATTATACTTTTTGAAATTATATTTCTGGGAGAGAAAGTTGACACGATTTCATCAAGTTAGGCTGTCCCTAGCATATACAGACATACAAATATACCCAACAGATAAGATATAGCCATACGCAGAAATAAGTTCTAAAGAAAAACTGTGTTTACTACCCAAGACTGTTATAGTGTGACTTGAGGCAAGGTTTCTTGCAAATGGAACTAAGACCTAAACATACTCCAAAATTGACTTGCAGTATCCCACAGTAACACTAGCCACCAGCATTAGATATGGTTCTGAACTGGAGAGCTGTAATAGCGGTGATAGAGAAAGACTTGATTAAATAGCAACATAAACCCCACACACACCAGGGACATACCAACAGGGAAGAAGAAGACACGCAGCACTTTCTTTTAAAAACTGGGAGGCAACCAGGCTCGGTGGCTCAGCCGGTAATCCCAGCACTTTGGAAGGCCAAGGCAAGTGAATTGCCTGAGCCCACAGATTCGAGACCCGCCTGGGCAACTTGGCGAGACCTCGTCTCTACAATAAATCAAAAATTAGCCAGGCTGGTGGCGCGCACCTGTAGTTCCAGCTACTTGGAAGGCTGAGGCGGAAGCATCACCGGAGCCCAGGAGGTCGAGTCTGTGGTAGCCGGGAGCATGCCACTGTATTCTAGTCTGGGCGACAGAGTGAGACTCCAACTCAAAAACAAAAAACAAACAAACAAAAAAACTGGGAGGCAAACTAAAATTTAGTGCAGCTGAGTATAAAAGGGCTCATTTGGATCTTAGACACTATTGATTGTTTTTTATCATCTTTAAATCTGTCAGGCACATTGCACATATTTGGGCAGCTGACTTTTACTCAACTCACTCATATTAGGTTGTGCCTGTTTATTTGCAGAGACATCTAAAAACAAAAATGGTGACATATGGAAAGATTTTGTGAATGGGAATTTTTTTTAAAAATCTTCTTTTTCTTTTCTTGGACAATCTTTTTGGTGTTATTCAGTGTCTTGGGTAAGAATTGTTCATCTATCAACATGAATGGGCTACAGAGGATCTGTGAACCCAAGGATATTATAAAAACTTTAATTAGAAAGTGATATGTGAATTTTTCTGGGATAATACTCTAACAGATTTCAAAGAGGTCTGTGACTCTACCTCCCAAAATAACTGAAAAATATGTGGAAAATCCTTCAAATACTTGGAAGTTAAACAGTAAATGTTTAAATAAACCATGTATCAGAGGAGAAATTTTTAAAATATATTTTGAACTAATTAAAAATGGAAGTATAACATATCAGCATTCATAAGATGCAGCTAACTCAGGGAACTTGAAATCATTAAAGACTTTACTGGATGGGAGGTCTCAAATCAAGTATCTATCTGAACTTCTAACTTGAGAAATGAAAAAAAGAGCAAATTAAATTTATAGCAGATAGAAAGAAAAATAATAAAGATGAGAGCAGAAGTCAATCAAGTTAAAAACAAAAAAAGCAATAGAGAACATCAGTGAAGTCAAAAGCTTGTTCTACTTATAATCCCAGTGCTTTCAAAGGCTGATGCAGGAGAATTGTTTGAGGCCAGTAGTTCAAGAACAGACTGCATAACATAGTGAGACCCCATTTCTACAAATAACAAATCAAAATATTAGCCAGGCATAGTGTGACACATGCCTGTAATCTCCTGCTGAGGCAGAAGACTGCTTGAACCCAGGAGTTCAAGGCTGCAATGAGCCATGATCACATTACTTCAGCTTGCGGAACAGAAGGGGACCCTGTATCAAGAGGAAAGGAGAGGAGGGGAGGAAAGGGAGTGGGAGAAAACAGAAAATAAGAGCTTATTCTAGAGTTATAAATGATTATAGTAAAATCACTGTGCACGAGGTATACAAAAAATCAACTATTTCTATTTACCAGCCATAAACAGAAAATATTACTTATTTATTTTTGTTTATTTATTGAGACAGTTTCACTCTGTTGCCCAGGCTAGAGTGCACTGGCATGAACACAGCTTACCATAGCCTCTATCTCCTGGACTCAAATGATCCTTCTGTCTCAGCCTCTTGAGTAGCTGGGACTACAGGCATGCATCACCATACCTGGCTAATTTTTCTATTTTTTTGTAGAGACAGGGTCTTGCTTTG
Source organism: Tarsius wallacei (assembly GCA_963574415.1). Taxonomy (NCBI): domain Eukaryota; kingdom Metazoa; phylum Chordata; class Mammalia; order Primates; family Tarsiidae; genus Tarsius; species Tarsius wallacei. The sequence goes on from CAUYQG010042901.1 coordinate 38,147, forward strand.
TTGCCCAGGCTGATCTCAAACTCCTGGCCTCAAGTGATCCTCCTGCCTCAGCCTCTCAAAGTACTGGGATTATAGGCATGAGCCACTGTACATGGCTGCCAGAAAATAGAATTTATTTAATAGAACACTATTTTTAATGGCAGCAGAAAATATCAAATTCCTAGGAATCATTTGACAAAATATGGGCTTGACTTCTACAAGGAAAACCACAAGTCATTATTGAGAGAAATTAAAGAAGAGTTAAATAAATGACGGTATATACCCCATTCATACATTAGATGACTCAGTATTATAAAGATATTGGCCTGGCACAGTGGCTCACGCCTGTAATCCCAGCACCTTGGGAAGCCAAGGCAGGAGGATCACTTGAGCCCAGGGGTTCAAGAACAGCCTGGACAACATAGTGAGACCCTCTCTACAAAAAAAAAATTAAAATATAGATATGTTGATTCTTCTGAAATTGATCTATATATTTGGTGCAATTTCAATTAAAATCCTTGCAGGTTTTTTTTTTTAACAGAAATTGAAAAGTTGACTCTACAGTTTCTATACAAATGCAAAGTGTCAAGAATAGCCGAGACACTTTTTTTTTTTTAGGAGACAGGGTCTCGCTCTATCACCCAGGCTGGAGTGCACTGGTCATCGTTCACTGTAGACTTGAACTCCTAGGTTCCGAGTAGTCCCTGCTACTCAAGAGGCTGAGGCAGAGGCTCTGACCATTTGAGACCAGGAAATCCTCCCACCTCAATCTCCTGAACAGCTGGTACCACAGGCACATGCCTCCATGCCTACCTAATTTTTCTTTTTTGTTTTGTAGAGAAAGGCTCTTGCTTTTTTGCTGAGACTGGTCTCAAAGTCCTGGCCTCATGTGATCCTCCCACTTCAGTCTCCCAAGTAGCTGGGATTGTAGATGCAAGCCATCGTGTGCAGCAATCAAGACTTTTTCTTTTCTTTTTTCTTTTTTTTTTTTTAAGAGGAACAAAGCAGAAAGATTTGTTCTATTAGACAACAAAACTCATTATAAAGGTACAGCTAAGGTAGTGGAGTATTTAGCACCAGTGTAGACAAATGGAACATTGAAAGAGAAACAGTCCCACACATACACAGTCACTGTGTGACAGAGGTGGTACTGGAGACCAATAGGGAATGAACGTCCAGGGAATCTCTTAGGTTTTATAAACTAATCTTAGAATAAAAAACCGAAAAAAGGCATAGGTCAGGATTTAGAATGCAGAAATGCCTTTTTTTCTTTTTTAGTTTTACCAAACAGCCACCTCCCTCCAGTTTAAACATCTAATAACTTCCTAAAATAACTTTATCAAAGCTAAATATAACATGTTATACATTTTGGAAGTTTGGAGAAAATAAAAGAATACAGGTAAAGGTGTGCGTGTATGAGCGTGCACCATGTCTGTGTATGTAAAAGACATCTTTCTTTTCTTAGGTCTGTCTGGATTTCTTTTTCTTTCTTTTTTTTTCTTTTCTTTTTATTTTATTATTATTATTATTATTATTATTATTATTATTATTATTATTATTGAGTTGAGGGTCTTACTCATCTCACTCTGTTGCCCAGGATAAAATGCACTGACACAATCACAGCTCACTGCAAGCTTGGCCTCTTGGGCAAGAAGACGCAAGCCACCGTGTGTGGCAATCAAGAATTTGCTGGGACTATAGGCATGTGCCACCACCAAGCCCTGCCAATTTTTTTTATTTTTTGTAGAAACATGATCTCACTATGTTGCCCAGGCTGGTCACAAACTCCTGGGCTCAAGCAATCATCCCACTTTGGCCTCCAAAGTATTGAGATTTATAGGCGTGAGCCACCACACCCAGCTGGATTTCTTGTTTTCGGTTTTCTCAATTCCAAAAATATATGAGTACTATCTTTACTAAGAAGTTGGGGAGATTGAATTTCTTTTTTTTTTTTTAAGTTGGAGTCTCATTCTGTCGCCCAGACTGGAGTGCTGTGGCCACTCCCAGCCACCGCAGCCTCGACCTGCTGGGCTCCGGCGATCCTTCCACCTCAGCCTTCCAAGTAGCTGGAACTACAGGCGTGCACTACCATGCCCGGCTAATTTTTGATTTATTGTAGAGATGAGGTCTCGCAAAGTTCCCAGGCGGGTCTCGAACCTGCGGGCTCAGGCAATTCACTTGTCTCAGCCTCCCAAGGCGCGGGATTACAGGCTGAGCCACCAAGCCCGGGTGAATTTCTAACTGTAATTACTCCAATAAACTTCAAAGATGAACAACAAAGACTCTTGAACTCTGGGAAATTCAGATCTCCTCACTTTCATGCATTCACAGAAATTGCATCTTCAAGAAAATATTGGTGGTTTGGGAATTTGGTTACAAATTAGTGAGAGAAATACTTTGTAGTCTTAAAAAGATTTGTGTGGGCTGAGTTGAAAAAGTCTCTAAGATATATTATTAAGCTAGAAAAAGAAGGAAAAAATAGTACATTTAGTAGTCCCACTAGTAAGTAAAATTGACATATAAATAAATGTTATTTTATTCTTTTTTTTTCTTTCTGGAAAGCTACACAAGAAACTGTTAGTATATGACTCTGTGGAGAATGGGACTAAGGATGTGGACAGAGAACTTATATTTTTAATGCCCTTCAGTTCTGTTTCAGTTTTTGCCATGTGCAAGTTTTTTAGAAGAAGAAATATTAATAATAACTGACACCCAGAGGAACTGAATATACTGAATGGGACTGAATGGGACTGACGGGTCAGGTACAGGAGGCTTAAAAGCCAGCAGAAGTCTGACAGCTGCTGGGGTAATTTGTGTTCTTTGAGTATGCTACTGGAAAGTGGCACCTTCAACCCCAGATCCCCCAGTCCTAAGCACTGTGCTTCTTCAGCCTTATTATGTGCCTGAGTTTTTTAATACCAACAGACTAAAAACTGAGTCAATACTCCTGCTTTCCCAGAATTCCTTGTGACCCAAACTAATATCCCTGCAACTGTGAAACCTTAACCCTAGACCATGTCAGCTATTTCTGACTAGTAAGGGCTTTGGCCTTCACTCTGAATGAGAGGGAAACTATTTAATGGCTGAACTTAGAAGGAGGAAATCTAGCTCAAAAAGGAAGGACTGGTATGCAGGAAGTAGTAGTAAGCACAAACAATTGGTAAACATGCATATACATCTAATCTTAATTGGAGAAAATAAGAAATTATAGTAACAAATGTGGAACACAGAGGTAAGATGGAACTAAAATACAAGTTCACATTAAGATGTTAGATGAGGAAGAAGTAATGAATTGTAAATCACTTTAAAATGCTTGTGTTCCATGTTGCCCATCAAAGGTGGACTGAATTTTAAAAATGTGGTACATATACACAATGAAATATTATACAGCCATGAAGAAGGACAAACATGGTCTTCGCAGCAACTTGGATGGATTTAGAGTCAATCATACTCAGAAACAAAGAGCAGAGTACCATATGTTCTCACTCATAAGCAGACCTTGAGCAATTACAATACTATAAGAAAGGGATTGACAGTAGTGGGAAACTGTCAGGGTGCAGGTGGGATTGGCAATTGAAGGAAACTGCTAGGGGAGGGAGGGGCATACCTCATCAACAAGCGTACCTGCATAATCAACGTTTGTGTACCTAACCCTGAGTTGTACCCCACATCTTTATAATAAAAAAATAATAAAATGCTTGTGTTCAGGAGGATTGTAAAGCCATAGATACTTTGACTTTAGTTGAATATGAATTTTAACAATAATTATGACCCCTGAAAGAATAGAAATAGAATATATAACTTTTAACTAAATTGACCTAGAAGGGTAAAAAATAAAACTCAGTTCAGTAAAAGACTGAAAAGTATATAGAATAAAAAGAAGGAAAAATAAAATTATAATATATACAAAGCTTATAATAAAGTTGCAAAATAATTCCAAATACATCAGTGTTCACAATAACTGTAACTAGACTAAACTGGCCACTTATATTTTTCAATTTGGTTGGAATCAGTGACTAAATTCAGCTTTGTGTGACTTACCTAAAATAAGGACAGATAAAATATAAGAAGAAAGGAATGGAGAAAAAAGTGTCTTAGGCAAATACTAATCAGAAGAAAGCTGACATAGCTACATCAGACTTTAGGTCAAAAGGCATTATTAGAGATTTACTAGAAAGGTATAAGAATTATTATATAGCATACAACACAACTTCAAACTAATAAAGCAAAAATAGAATTACAGAGAGAAATGGACAAATCCACTATCAAAGTAGGAGATTGAGGTGATAAAGAAGGTCAGTCAGGCCACATTGCAATGGCTTTCTTTAAAACTACCTTCTTGAGGCTCCTTCTCAGACAATTATAGTCATTTTTGGCAAATAGACATGGAATGACAGATACAGCAGTGCCAGGTTTTGCAAAATGTCTAAATTGTTAGGTAATAATTTGCTTTCAATCAGGTAATTAACTTTTTTTCTGATTTTATTCTATAAATATTAAGATTAATATATAGAAAGAGCTAATTAACTTGGAGTTCAATAATATATTTTTTAATTAGAACTTTAGTTAAACTGAAGTTTATCTTTAGACTATAATTTCTTACTATGAACAGTAATAATGCATGCAAGATTATAGATTTCACTATATTAATAATTTTAAAATCATATTGGTTGATTTAGGCCCAATACTAGGATGCTATGATCATGCCAGGATAGAGTGCACTGGCATGATCATAGCTCACCACAGGCTCGACCTCTTGGGCAAGAAGGTGATCCTTCTACCTCAGCCTCTTGAGTAGCTGGAACTATAGACATATATGTCCCTGAGAGTAATCAACTTTGATTTTTAAAAACAATCTGTAGTTTGAAATTCAGTAGTGTACTATACTCAAATTATATGTAAATCAAAGAGGCCTCTTCACTACATTTTATGTATATATGAAGGGTTTTTTAAGTTGCTGATTAGTAAATTAGTCATAGTATTTGTTATTGGAAAATGGGAAAAATTCAGTATATCTGACCATGACCAGTTCTTTTTCAAAGAAGAAATTTGCAGTCTTGTGACCCTAAGTTTAATTAATAAGACCAGTGTTTAGGAGCCAGTGATTGGTCATGGGTAGGTAAAAATTCCACGTGCTGTTTAAGGCCCTTTGAAGAAAAATAAAATAAAAATTCTTTGGGAGGGTAATAGACTTGACCAAATGATTCACTCTTAGCTGATTGCGTTTGTTCCCTAGTCCTGTGTCTGATTGTATTTGTTCCCTGGTCCTGTAGTGCCAAGTGGAGATTTTGACTTACAGGGCAGGAACACGGGATAGAGAGGAGGTAAATGAGAAAGGTAGGTCGAGGATGGGCTTTGTACAAAGTCAGAATTTAGGGTGCCTGAGGAATCCAGTTCTGTAATTCAAATTTTATTCCTGTATGCTGTTCTTACTCATCTCTCTTGTATAAACAAGACTTGGTTTTGTTTCCCACTTCTTGGTTATATGTTAACTGTCCAAAGGGAACCCATCTCAAGCTGTTGTCTTTTTGATAACAGATTTGTGTGAAGATTTAGCCTGATGTCAAGATGGAACATTACCATTGAATCTGTTCTGTGGTTGAATATACCTGTCATTTTTTAAACAGCTATGTAGTAATACCCTTTTAAAAAATCAAGTAGTCAAATATTTGATAAATTTAACAGTATATAACTAAGAACCAGGAGGGCAGTGAAAACATTCTCTGAACTGATGTCACAATATCCATACAGTAAAGCACATCCACTTAACTCATAGGAAAGTCTCCTAGCTTCAACGTGGTTAATTCTCTGGTTTCCCACTTTAAAGCAAATTAGACCAGATAAGGAGAGAATATAAAAAAAGAAATAAAAAAAAAAAAAAGAATAAGCTTACACCTTAGGAATAAGAGAGAAAGACTAATAAAATCTCCAAAATTTAAAGAAAAAAATAGGAAACAAAATTTGAAAAGATGTAGTAACCTAAAGTTATTTAATGAGTGAAGGGAGAAGCAGCCATATATACCCTATGAAACTCTGATAAATTCACTAAAGACAAAGAAGAGATGTAACAGCAGGAAAACACTGCTCAGACACTAGTGAACACCTATAGTTGTTAACCTAAGTGGAATTTGCCTTCTTAAGGTGCATGTTCTGCATACCCTATGTGTGTGGACCCAGAGAAGGGTGACATACACTATGAAAATATTTTCTGATTTTAGCACCCAAGAAAATTAGTTTCATTTACCTTGGAAGTTTAATTAGATTGATGTGCTGGGGAAATGAAGAATTGCTTTGTAAATCTATGAATTTGTCCATTCCTGTACATTTACAGAAACATACCCTAAATCTGGATACCAAGTAAAATACAGTTGCTAATGCTTTACAAACTATATGGAATATTAAGAGATATTGACAATTTAATTGTGAGTACATTTACATTTAAACATATAATTTTATATTGTTATAGGATAATTGACTTTTTTGTAATAAGCTGAGTGATATTTAATCATAATTCTTATATTTCTTAATCAGAACCAAGTAATCTATGTTGAAAGCATTTGAAAAATAAACATGAATAAAAGTCAGTTGTTTTCATCTGTGTCACAGATCAATAGCTCAAAACATATCCTACAGAGATTATCTTTATCCAAATCCTTCTTTTGGTCAAGTAAACAGTAACCAAAGCAGTTTATTTTTTCATATTATCTTAAATCTTTCAGAGATGGAGATTGCATTTTTTTCAATTTTTATAATAGATGAAATTATCTTGTATAACAATTTCTAATATAGTCTACAAGTGAATCTTTTAGATACCTTATGAGAATTCCACAGTACCCTTTACTAGTATTTTACTACCTTCCTCTTTATAATGCTTCATACTATTTCTTACTATTTTGCTTTATTTGCTTTATTTTTTCCCAGTCTTTCTGTGAGAGCAAACTGCTACATAGGCATACCTGCTTTTTTGTTTTTAAAGTTAATAGTATAACCTAAGCATCTCCCATTTTTCCATCATGTGAATTGCCTAATATACTCAGCCATTCCCTCATTCTGAGACATGTAGAGTTTTCTAGTTTCTCTGTTTTATAAATAATATCTTTATGCATAAACTTTTCTATATTATTTTCTTACAGTACACTTCTAGTAGAGAAATATGCAAAGGTATAGCAGTTTTGAAGCTCTTGGAATATATTGCCCCTTAGCATTTCTTGACCTAGAGGATCATTGAACTGTGTGTCCAAAAAGCTGATATGATAGAGATCAGGAATTACTAACAGATTCATCCCCTGGGGCAAGTCTAAGATATTTGTAGTCATTGCCTGGAGTGCTGTGTTGAGAGACCTAACAGGGCCACAATTGATTACTGATATCTTCTATAATTATGGGAGTAGGGAGTGACAATTTGAGAGCCAGGTGTTTGCCTTATCTACTTATCATTAAAATAATAATAACAATATTTTTGCCCTTTTGTGTTTGTACACTTTATGTGTTGCTGTGGACTCCCAAACTAGCTAGAAAGCATATATTAGATCAAAAGCTTTTTCTTAATATCAATTTCACATTAAAAGTAATTTGGTATTTGTAATACAAACATGCTCACCACTTTCAGAAAAATAACTAAGTATAAATGTAACTATAACTAAAGTTTCATCAGAACTTATTTCAGAGTTTGTATTAAAACTATCTGATTTAAGTATAAAAATGTTTATTCATTTTTTTTCTGGGAAACATTGTAAATCAGTATTCATTTCACGTTCTGAAATGTCATCTTCTCTAAACCTATGAAATTTTAATACAGGCTTTTTCTCATTTATTTTATGTGTGTTTACAAAGAAATAATTAGAAGAATTATGAACAGCTCCATATAAAAAGGAGTTATCCTGTGGTCTTGAAATTTCTTTGGCAGTAATGGAAATTATAGATAAATAGACCACTAAGTAGTATTTCCATAGTATGTGTAAAGTAACTTCCCCACATCTAATTCGTTACCAATCTGTAATGTATTTTTTTGTTTTTGTCTGTTTTAGAAATTTTTCTGAGTTCATAACTTTATAACTCCCTACAAGTAATTTTTAGATTTTCTGAATAAAAACAAAACTATCATCAACTCGTCCCTTAATTGTCAATTTTATTTATTTTACTTCTGACTCTTAGGTATGATGATTAGGGAGATCTTGGTCATTTTACCTGCAAATTAACAATTATATGAAAACATTCTTCATGTTACATTATTTCAGGGATTCCGTCTCATCAGTTGTTTATCAGGCATTGAATTCACATGCTGTGAGTGAGCAGATGTACAGAATTAGGATTTCTGAAAAATATTCTGTTCAGATAGTTACATTTAAAACGGAATGGTGTATCTTGCCATTTGCACATAGGAATCATTTTAATTCTTATTTAAGGATTTGTTTAGCATTTGGATTCCCGTGTGTGTGATTTTTAAAACTCAAATGCAATGCTTTTGGTTTCTAACATCTTTCCAAACTATACTGCAGATATGCTGGGAACAAGAGAATGGATAAGAACATATTCACACAATGGAATGTCACCAGCAATAGAAAGGAACAAATGTGTGAATATCAAAAATATTTTGCTGAATGAAAGAAACTTTATAGCCACATTAAAAAAAACTTTATATGAAGTCACAGAATAAGCAAATCTAATGAATGGGGTGAAGTCTGTGGGAACAAGTATTGCCGATGTCTGCAAGTTATTTTGAGATGCATCAAAAATACAAAATGGGTAGAGGAATGGGTAGATATGTGATATAAAGCAAGTATTATTAAGTGTTCATTGTGGAGTCTAGCTTATCAGTAAATGAGTGTTCACAGTACAATTATTTTAACCTTTCTATGTAACTGAAAGTGTTCACTATAAAAATGCTAGGAAAAATGAATTATTTATTACTTTTAGTGTTTAAAAAATATATGTAAGAATTTTTTTTTAACTTTTCAAGAAGAAAACACAGTGGCAGCAAAGGCTGTCTGTGAAACGTTGTCTCTGGAACTCTTTAAGAATGTCTTTCCATGTTGGCTCTGAATGTGGCCCCTCCTAAAGTCAAAGCTAGTTTATATTTCAACATCCTCTCCATCTTTGTGAGTCTCTGATTCCTGTTTAATTCGTTATATTTATAAAGCACTGGGATGTGAACATTTCAAATTATAAAACATGCTGTACTAGTGTCGTTTCCTTTTTGACACATTCCTAGACTGGTGTGTCAAGAAAATGCTGTAGGGATGTTCTATCTAGATCTTAGCAAAATAACTGACAGCATTTCATATTAACCTTGTGGACATGATGGAAATATGTGAACTGAACAGTAAAGTAATTAAGTGGATTTGCAAGTTATTTACTGAATGTATTATAGTCCTAAGTAATAGTTGATTTTCATTTAGAGAAAAAGTATGTTTTCAGCTTTGTCTTTTGCAGTGTTTCTATCAGTAAGCTTGATGAAAATACAGACATTATCTTTAAAACACATGTAGGTGACACAAATCTGGATGTGGTATAGAATATATTCATTGATAGAATAAGGTTCCAAAACAGTATCATTGAAAGGAATGAGGGACTGAATTAAAAACAAAACCACTGGATGCAGTGGCTCACGCCTATAATCCCAACACTCTGGGAGGCCATGCAGGAGGATAGTTTGAGCCCAGGAGTTTGAGACCAGTGGCAACATAGCGAGACCTCGTCTCTACAAAAAAATCAAAAAACTAGCCAGGCATGGTAGTGCATGGTACTCAGAAGGCTGAGGCAGGAGGATTGCCTGAGCCCAGGAAGTCGAGGCTGTGATGAACCATGATCATCAATACCACTGCACTCCAGCCTGGGCAACAGAATGAGAGACCGTGACCAAAAAAAAAAAAAAAACCCAAAAAACCCCAAAACAAAGATAACATGTATGAAAGAGTATAAATTCTTGTACCTAGTATCAGAAAAATGAATTATGTAAGTTTAAGCGGGGTAAATACTGCAGTCAACTTAAAATTGGTGTGGGATTTTTAGTCGATTTTAAACCTAATTTGAAACAATATTACCAGAAGTACTAACATGACCATAGACTTCAATCTAGAATATGAGATCTGCTGAGAAATTAGAAGTAGAGTGTGAGAAAAAGAGTGAAGGATGACTCCAGTGATACTGGTCTGAGATGCTAAGAGCAGGGGTGCCATTTGGTATGAGGAAACTGTAAAGAGAATAGCTAGAAGATGGAGAGATAAGAATGAAGAATTTGGCTTTGGGCATATTAAGTTTGAAGTACCAAGTAGAGTAGTTAAATAAGCACCAAGATACCTATATCTGGTGTTCAGGGGAGAAGTAAGGACTGAGAATCTTCAATATACTTCAGTGGTTCTCAAACAGGGCTAATTTTATGTCACTTCCCCCCATCTCCAGGATATTTTCCAACGTCTGCACATATTTTTTCTTTCTTGAGTGAGAGTGTCACTCGGTCGCCCAGACTGGAGTATGATCATGGCCACCATAGCTTCTACCTCCTGAACTTAGGCAATTCTGCCTCAGCCTTCCAAATAGCCAGAACTGCAGGCATATGCCACCAGGCCTCACTAATTTTTTGATTTCTCATGGAGACGAGGTCTTGCCAAGTTGCCCAGGCTTGTCTCAAACCCCTGGGCTCCGGCAGCCCTCTCGCCTTCATCTCCCAAAGTGCTGGGATTATAGTCGTAAGCCTGGCCTCAGCAGACATTTTTGTTGATCAGTTTGTGTAGCGGTAGGAGGCTACTGCTGGCATCTATTGGGTGGAGGCCAGGGATTCCCGTAAGCATCCTACAATGCATAGGACAGTCCTTCATAGCAAAGAATTACCTGGTTCAGGATGTCAATAGTGCTGAATTTGGTATACAGTAACTCCCCTATGTACGAGTCTTCAGGTTGCAAACTTTCAATGTGTCTAGTCACATACGTTAGTTGACAGGTCTGGTGTACATTGTCATTCATGTACATCCTCTACAAGTGGTTATGCTTTTGTGTACTTTACTGTGTAGAGTATAGTAGTACAATATATTTAAAGCCCAGGATAAAAGCAGTGGTGATGTAGCTGGTACTGCTAAGAAGCAGCAAATGATAAAGATGGAAACAAAAATGAAAATAATTAAGAAAGTGGAGCAAGGCAAAAAGATGGTAGGCATCACTTGTTCTTTTAACATAAATTGTTCAACCATCAGCATGATTCTAAAGAACAAGGACAAGATTAGCTAAGGTGTCAGACTGATTATATTCTGTGCAGTAAGATCAGGATAAGCAGCAGATTGTTTTACGTATCAGATCGCTTGGAAAACTTTTATTTTCACTTTGATATTTTTCTTTTGTTCCTTGTTTTAGATATGATGATATTTCATTTTTAGTTCTTTTATATTATATTATGTTTATACCCATAAATGCACGCGCGCGCACACACACACACACACACACACACACACACACACACACCACACTCACATATATATAATTTTGTAGGTCTGCTGAACTTAGTCATCTTCTCTTAACCTTAGTTTTCACAAGGCTCTTGGGGTATCAGTCAGATAACCTTGAAAGTCTAGGATTCTTCTTTGTGTACTTTTTTTAAAAAACAGCATTATTAAGGTATAACTCACATTTAATATAATACACCTATCGAAGTATACAAGTCAGTGGTTTCTAGCATATTCACAACCCATTTTAAAACATTTCCTCATTCCAACAAGAAGCCACATACCTATTAGCACTCACTCCCTATAGACCTTCCTCCCACACCGCAACCCCTTATCTTCTTTTTTGTTTCTATGGATTTGCCTATTCTGGTTATTTCAATAAATGCAGTCATTTTATATGTGGCCTTTTGTGATTAGCTTTTTTCACTTAAAATAGTGTTTTCAAGATTCCTGATGCTGCATATATCAGAGCTTCATGCCTTTTTATTGCTAAGTAATGTTCCATTGTGTGGATATTCTGTATTTTATTTATCAATTGGTTGACATTTAAATTGTTCCTATTTTTATTATTATGAATAATGCTGCTATGAACATTTGTGTACAGTCTTTTATATGAACATATGTTTTTATTTCTCTTATGTATATAACTAGGTGTTGAATATCTGGGTCACATGGTTACTCTACCTATGAAACCAGGAATTTATTTATAAAAAATTGTGTATTTATCCTTATATGTTTAAACTTCAGTCACCTTCAAAGTACTCTCCCTTTGATGGAATTCACCTATCAAGACGCTTTTTCCACTACTTGAAACAGTTTTGGAACTCATCAATTTTGATGCCTTTCAGGGCTTCTGCTGTTTCTTGTTTCATCTCTTTCACATCGGCAAAATGTTTCCCTTTGAGGACTTTTTTCATCTGGAGAAACAAAAAAAAATACCCTGGGGTGGGACTGGGTGAATAGAGAGAGTGGGGCCTGGGGGTCATACCGTTTTTGGTCAAAAACTGCTAAACATTCAGCACGATGTGGGCAAGTGTGCTCATAAGTCACCCATTATGAAATGGGCAAGCGTGTTAAAAGAATCTCCAAAAAGAATTCACTGATGCCTAATGCAGTCTCTCATAATGATGCTAGCTGGTACACTGGCCTGTCCTCCGAAAGTATTAGGAGATGTCAAATATATAGAATTTTGATTTACTTTTATTTATTTCTCACCTGTTTTCTTTCTTCCTTTCCCCTCTCTCTTATCACCCTCCTCTCTCTGCCTTCTATTCTTCCCTCCCTCCTTCCTTTTTTTGAGAGCCTATTTCCGAGTTTTTAAATAGAAGGAGGTCCAATGGGCACTTGCCAGAAGGTATTCCTTAGGATTACTAACTAATGCACCAAAACAACAGCATACACTGGATATTTGAGTCACACCTGCCTCAGGGGTCCATTGGCTATGAAGTATTATCAGAGGTGTTCTTCCTGTGTAAGACTAGTGGGCTTCCACATCCATGGTGTTATTGCTGTAGAGATTCTTGACTATGCTTGAAATCCAAAGCTTTCACTTGTCCTGAATATTTCCAGTTAACATTCTTTTTGTTAGAGTCATGAACGTCTCCCCAGCTAAATAAATATATGTATGTGAATGATCATTTTCGTAATATTTTTGGTGTTAAATTCTTACAGCTTTCCACACAAGGAGATGCAAGTCAGGTGATTGGGCCTCTTACTGAAGGACAGAGAAGAAATGTGGCAGTAGTGAATTCACTGTATAAGTTGCACCAGTCAATAACAAAGGTAACCTTTCTTTCTAATTTCGTTAAACTTTGGACTTAATTTTAGGTTCTTCTTTCCTCAAATGAAGACAATTTACAAATTATTATTTAGTTCTTTGGGAAAGAATACATTAAAAATGTGATGATTTTAAAATAAGCTAAGGAGTTAACTCTTTGACCCTGGCCTTTATTATTTGTGTCTTTTTGTCTATACATTTAGTTCAAAACACAGGAAATGTAGATCCTCAAGTTAATCAAATTTATTTAGCAAGTTATTTGAGGGTCAATCACATATGTATCATGCTTATTGAAAAGCATAATTTGATATACTGTGTGTGGTAGTAAATTACTGCAAAACTAATGACAGAGTAAGAATCCTTAGTGCACTGTGGTTCATGCTTGTAATCCCAGTACTTTGTGAATCCGAGGCAGGAGGATCATTTGAGTCCAGGAATTCGAGACCAGTTTTGGCAACATAGCAAGACCTCATCTCTACAAAAAATCGAAAAATTAGTCATGTGTGGTAGCACATGCTTGTAATCTTAGCTACTTGGGAGACTGAGGCAAGATAATCACTTGAGCCCAGGAATTGGAGACCTCAGTGAGCTATGATTGTGCCACTGTACTCCAGCCTGGGTAACAGAGTGAGACCCTGTTTCTCAGACAAAAAGAAGAATCCTTAAGCCTTTCAACTCAAAAAAGTTCTGTCATTGTACAAAAATGGCAGGGAGGAGCTATATTAAAAGTAGTGAATTTTTATGATATAATCACTGGTGACTACTTGCAAGTAGATAATATGTATTATTTTCTTTTTGCTATCTTTCTACTAAAGCACTTAAAAGAAATGGCTCAACTTTATTTGCCAACATATATTATTTCTAAAGTGAGCTTTATTCTTAATTACCAGGAAATCAACACTTTTCTACTCTATGACTTTTGTGTAGCTTGTGTTTAATTATTTCTGTAGATCACTTTCAAAATATTTAGTAAGTAAGAAAGTAAGAATTTAAAAAACCTGGAAGAAGCTAATGGTTAGATGATTTTTTTTTTTTTAACTTGACCTTTCTGTTTTTTTTGTTTTTTTTTTGAGTTGGAGTCTCACTCGGTCGCCCAGACTGGAGTGTGCAGTGGCCGCTCCCGGCCACCGCAGCCTCGACCTGCTGGGCTCCAGCGATCCTTCCGCCTCAGCCTTCCAAGTAGCCGGAACTACAGGCGTACGCTACCACGCCCGGCTAATTTTTGATTTATTGTAGAGATGAGGTCTTGCTTGCCCAGGCAGGTCTCGAACCCACGGGCTCAGGCAATCCACTCACCTCAGCCTCCCAAAGGCGCGGGATTACAAGCTGAGCCACCGAGCCCGGCTAAAACTTGACCTTTCATATGAATTTTAATATACTAGATTGTATTGTAGAATAATTGTAAATGTTCATTTATTTAAAAATTTTAACAAACCTACTTATTAATGAGAGCTTTCTTTAAAAATGTATATTTCACACACTAAACAAAATATATTTTAAAATTATTAAAAGGTAAATCTCAAAAGGTAGTTATTAAAAACACTAAATGATGTATTTTAATTATTATTCACAAGCAATGAAAGGTTATATTCTATTTAGCCTGATTTAAATGTCTTTATTGATATTTACAATAAATGTCTTTATTGATATGATGTTTGTATTGATTTGTAAAAATGGAAGTGCTGACATTTGTATTTTAAAGACTGATTGAAGACTAGAGTCAGCTTAAAGGATAGTGAAGTTTATAAAAGAAATAAGTAAATATGGCCTTATGCTGACCTTTTCAAGTTAAAACTTCATAATTAGGATCTATGTAAAATGAATAAAGGAAACCTAGCTCTTAGTATTCTTATTGCTACTGAAGTATATATTTGCTTTATACATGAAATATTAATATATACTAATGAGTTTTTAAATCATGTATAAAATGTTACTGTAAAGTAATGATAATATACATAGCTTGTGGAGACAGTTTTTATCATACCATGATCAAAGTCAGCATTTATAAAAATTAACTTAAGCAAAACTGTAACTGGATCAAAACCTTTTTCTAGGTGGTTTCCAGTCAGAGCTCATTCCCACCAGCAGCTGAACAAATTGTAATTTCAGCCCTGAAGGTAAAATAATTTAATTTAATATGACTCCATAGATCAAGATGGTTTTAGAATTATTTGGGTGAGTGGGAGGTTATATATAGAGGATAATTAAGGATCCTCTATATATTACAAAAGTAGCATATTGATAATTATGCCAAAGAAAGAGGATACAAGTATGTTTGTATTTACTAGAACTTAAAAATAAACCTTTTTGGTATCTACAGATTGTGTTCTACTTAGGATAACTGTATACACAGAAGCAAGAGTCTTAGAAGTATTTACTGTATCTAAGGGCAGTACAACCCAGTATTATCCCATTAAAGCAATGGTTCTCCACCAGGGGGATTTTGTCCACCAGGGGGACATTTGACATTATCTGGAGGCATTTTGGATTATTATGACTAGGGGAGGTCCTACTGGCATCTAGTGAGTGGAGGCCAAGGATGCTGCTGCACATTCTGCAGTGCATAGGACAGACACCACACCTCTCCCATAACAAAGAATTATCCAGCCCAAAGTGTCAGTAGGCCAAGGTTGAGTAACCCTATTTTAAAGTGTAGCATAAAACCAGTGTGCATTATCATTTTTAATATACTAACATATATATACCCCTTTTCTAATATTCAATAAGTCTAATAAAAGATAATGACTTGAAATTGAGAGCCATATGTAGTTGACAGTAACTCTTTAGAAAACAAGTTATTCGTTCTTATCAAAATAATAGATATCCTTTATATAGCACCTGCTACTGGTCTGGTACATACAGAGGCATGCTTTGAAACATTACAGCAACCCTTAAGTAATATCTTTTTACTCCATTTTACACATCTTACAAATTATATCTTGTTCAAAGTCATATAGGTGGTAAACCCAGGTCTCATTAACTCAAAAGAGCCATGTGCGTGTGCATGGCTCAACATTATTTATTCATAAATTCACCATTTATTTAGCACTTAGTGAATTAGCAACTAAGGTCGCATAGCATCGACTCTGGAACCAAACTACATATATACAAATCCCAAGCTATTTAACCAACTGTATTACTTCATACAAGTTAATAAAATGCATATATAAAATGGTACAATAAACCTACACAAAGGCAATACCTTTCAGCTATTGGAATGGATTTAGATCTCTAAGAGAAAGTTTTTAAAATGATATGAACTACCAGTCCAGGAATCCAGACTTTTAAGAGTGACAAATAAGAACTCTTATTTGTGGGGGAAAAAAGCGGGGGAGATGAAGGTCTACAAGTAAACCCCAAGGAGGAACACTTGTATTTAGAGAGTAAAGAGGATACAAGGAAAGAACAGTCAAAGAGGGAGGAAGAAAATTGGGAGAATATGATATCACAAGTCCTAAAGGAAAAGGAAATTTTCGAAGCCAGATACTGTCCATAGTTTACATGGATGAGGATGTAACAGGCACCAAACACGTAAGGACACCAAATTCATACACGAATGAACTTGATTCATTAAGGGTAAGAGAGGGAGACAGTCTGTTATCCCCCAGCATAGCAACAGTACACTTGGATGTTTTCTCTGTATTTTTTTTCCCATCAATGTGCCCATCTCATTGTATTAAATATTATGAAAGTTGCCATAATAAAAATTTTTTTAGTAAGAGTTGGCAAATTTATTTATGATAGTAAAATTGGGTCAATATGACATACCTAACAGTCTTAACATTCTTGGTTCCAGGCAGGGAACAGATAATCTTCTTTTCCATAATAACACATTTTTTTCCTTATCTTCTAGCAGTAGCTGTCAGAAATTTTTTATCACTACCCAAAATATGTTGTGACTCTATACATAATACATAAGCATTTATCAGTATATATACACATATATGTAATTGCATATATGAAATGTACATCTATAATTTCTATAATTGATGCAAAAGTTTTGTAAAACAATACGTATTCTTATTTTGTGTATACACGCTAATATTTCCTTGCTAATCTATTTTTTTTAGACAGCAAACATTTTATTACATTTCACAATATTGCAAGTCAGAGATTTTTGCAGAATTTGGTTGGGTGGTCCTTCTGTTCCTCATGGTATCGATTGTGTTGGCTTGGTGATATACACACATCTGGCTTTATATACATGGCTTCCCTCACACACCTGGCACATTGGTAGAGATGACTAGAAGGCTGGGCTTGGCAGGGATCATGGGCCAAAGACCCTATATGCAGCCTTACCAACATGAGGCCTCAGGGTAGTCAGACTTCTTACTTAGCAGCTGAAGGTTTCAAGAAGAAGTCTAGCATCTGAGGGGGAATCTACATGGCCTTTTATAGCCTACACCCTGAATTTACAAAGTGTCACTTCTGCTATACACTATTAGTTAAAACAATCATAAGCTCACAAATTTCAAGGGAAAGAACATAACCCCCCCACCCCACACACACACACACACTACCACCTCTCAATGGGAGGAATTCCAAAGAATTTGTGGAAATGACTTTACATTTCCACAGTCTTCCCTCTGGCCAAAAATTATTTACATTCCTCTTTCATAAATAAATATTCCCTCTTCTCAAGACCCCTTTCCCAATACCCTCCAAAGGTATTATTATTGAATTCAGGTCACAGTCCAGGATCTCATCATCTAAATCAAGTTCAGGTATGGGTGAGGCTCCATTCATGTTGTTCAGATAATCTTGATCTGAAAATCTGTGACCTGAAGAGAAAAGTTATCTGTCCCACACATACCCAAAATGTAGAGTATGGAACAGGCATAGAACAACGTAATAAATATTTCCATTAAATAAAGGAGAAAAGTAGGAAGTCACCAATCCACTGAAATTCTAAAATCTAACTGGTCATATGTTACCAGTTTGCAACTGGGCACCATCCTGCTTTCTGGGACTGATTTTCCTTGATTTTTGGCTCTTCCCTCTAGGATCTTGTTTTTGTCCTCCACATCATTCTTGCATTTCTGCAATAACTATTCTGTTCTTGCAGGTGAGCGGGCCTGCTCAGCCTGCTTCCAGCCTATATATGTTTGAGGGTCCAAAAGTCTCTTTTCATTTTGTACAGTCGGTGTTCCTTTCAAAAATGCAAGCTGATTTAATTGCTTCTAAAATTTTGTGGATTTTTTGTGTATAAATTTATAATCTATCCTATTAGATAAAAGCCAAATCCATAAATATCTTCCAGATAAACCCTTTCCTACCTCAGGCTACCTATGAGGCTGCTGTGGGATAGTACCATTAAGATACTTAGAAGCCTTATTGTTTAAGAGAGAGAGTGCCTGTACTCCAACCCCTTAAGTATCTTCCAAGGTCTTCTATCTGTTACTGAACTCTTTTTTCTTTTGTTTTCTTTTTTATTTCAGAGTTGTGGGGTACAAGTGGGGATTTACTACATAAGTAGGCTGCACACAGGTGAAGTTTGGGCTTTTAGCTGGCCCTCTCTCCCCGCAATAGTGAACCAAGTACCCAGTGTGTAGCCACGTGCCCCCTTCCTTTCTCTCTCCCTCTCTTCCCTAGCATTGCCACTCCTACCCTTGTTCTCCTGTGACCAGTGATCAGTGCCCACTTATGAGTGAGAATATGGGTATTCAGTTCTTTGTTTCTGTGACAGTTCACTTAGTATGATGGCCTCCTGCTGCATCCAAGTTGCGCAAAGTCCATGATTTTGTTGTTCTTTATGGCTACATAATATTCCATCGTGTATATGTACCACATTTTATTTATCCAGTCTACTTTTATGGCCATCTCGGTTGGTTTCATGTTTTTATTATGTGAATAATACTGTAATAAACATGTGTCTACAGGTGTCTTTTTTTTTTTTTTTTTTTTTTGAGTTGGAGTCTCACTCTGTCGCCCAGACTGGAGTGCAGTGGCCGCTCCCGGCCACCGCAGCCTCGACCTGCTGGGCTCCGGCGATCCTTCCGCCTCAGCCTTCCAAGTAGCTGGAA
>CAUYQG010042903.1:0-23979 GCA_963574415.1 Tarsius wallacei
ACCTGCCTGGGCAGGTGAGACCTCATCTCTACAATAAATCAAAAAAAAAAAAAATAGCCGGGCGTGGTAGCATGTGCCTGTAATTCCAGCTGCTTGGAAGCCTGAGGCAGAAGGATCACCGGAGCCCAGCAGGTCGAGGCTACAGTGGCCGGGAGTGGCCACTGCACTCCAGTCTGGGTGACAGAGTGAGACTCCAACTCAAAAAAATAAATAAATAACAGCAACACATGAGTGAAACCATTTTGCCATAATCTCACCTGACTTGATTTTTCTTTTTTCTTTTTTTTTAGTTAGAGTCTCACTCTGTTGCCCAGGCTGGAGTTCAGTGGCATACGCACAGCCACTGCAGCCTCGACCTGCTGGGCTCAGATGTTCCTTCTACCTCAGCCTTCCAAGTAGCTGTAACCACACCTGGCTAATTTTTTTATTTATTGTAGAGACAAGGTCTCACCATGTTGTCCAAGCTGATCTTTAAACTCCTTGGGCTTCTTAGACAGTCATCTCATCTCAGCCTCCCATAGTCTGGAATTATAGGTGTAAGCCACCGTGCCTGGCTCTTTTTGTTATCGTATTTATGTTTTATTTTGATTTTTGAGTTGGGGATCTCACTCTGTTGCCCAGGCTGGGGTGTAGTAGCATGATCATGGCTTACCGCAGCCTCTACCTTCTGGGCTAAAGTGATTCTCCCACCTCAGCCTCCTGAGTACAGGGACTACAGGCACTTGCCACCACACCTGGAAAAATTTTTTATTTTTTGTAGAGACGATGTTATGTTGCCCAGGCTGGTCTTGAACTCCCAAGCTCAAGCAGTACTCCCGGCTCAACCTCCCAATGTGCTGGATGTCATGAGCCATCGCACCCAGCCTAGTTTTAGTTTTTAATGGTCAGTTCATTAAGCATTCCTTAAGTTAGTCATTGAGATGTTTAGGACTTTTATTCCTTTGAAAAATTGGGATATGAAAATAAATTGTGATTCTGTAGTATAAACCCCAAGTCACAAATCTTGGTGCAGAAGTATGACCTCAAACACAAAACTGAGCATTTAAAATGCTATGTCTCCTTAATAGTCATCATGTGCCTGATGAAAATTTTGGTTCCTCTTAGCAGAAAAATGCACACAAACACAGACTCTCACAGTTTAGCACACATAACTCTAGGTCCTGTCCTGCAGTGAAGGAGCCCCACCCCGCAGTCATCCCTTTCCAGATGCTCATGGTTTATTGAGGCCCTTGGAAATGTTTAGGATATAGAACAGGCAGCAATATCATCAGTTTGGCCAAGGCTAGCCCCTTGTCAGATGGTGATGTAATTGAGGTGTGTTGGCAGTCTCTTGCCAGCATTGCTTTCCTCCAGTCTCCCAGTCTTTTTCTTACTGCTGTTCTTATTCTAGCCGAATGGTAGATTTAAATAAATAATTTTTTAAAGTTTTACATTTTGGCCGGGCGCAGTGGCTCACGCTTGTAATCCCAGCACTTTGGGAGGTCGAGGCAAGGAGTTTGAGGCCAGCTTGGGCAACATAGTTTAACCTCGTGTCTACAAACAAATAAAAATATTAGCTGGGTGTGGTGATATATGCCTGTTGCCCTAGCTGCTCGGGATGCTAAGGTAGAAGGATCACTTGAGCCCAGGAGGTTGAGACTGCCATGAGCTGTGGTCCTCGTGATCATGCCACCATACTCCAGCCTGGGTGACAGAATGAGACCCCAACTCAAAAAAAAGGATCTTACATTTTAACAAATAATGTAAAAAATATATGGGCTATGTAAAATATACAGAAATGCAGTAAGTTTAAGCACTGCACAAGGTTAAAAGGAAGTTAAAGCGGACAAGACTAAAATGTGGAGAGGACAAAGTCTACAAATTTTTTTTGATTTTGTCAGTTAAAAATGAATGCCGGGCTCATTGACTCAGCCTGTAATTCCAGCACTTTGGGAGGCCAAGGCGAGTGGATTGCCTGAGCCCACGGGTTCGAGATCAGCCCAGGCAACTTGGCGAGACAATCAATCAAAAATTAGCCGGGCTTGGTGGCATGCGTCTGTAGTTCCAGCTACTTGGAAGGCTGGGGCATAAGGATCGCCAGAGCCTAGCAGGTCGACGCTGGGGTGGCCGTGAGTATGCCTCGGCACTCCTGTCTGGGTGACAGAGTGAGGAGACTCCAACTCAAAAAAAATAAAAAAAAAAAGAAGGAAAATTTATTACTATCTTTCATAAGTAAAACCAAAATTTAAATTTATTTTGGAGGTTGGGCACAATAGCTCATGCCTGTAATCCCAGCACTCTTGGAGGAAGAGGCAGAGGTGAGAAGATTTCCTGAGCCCAGGGGTTCAAGACTAGCCTAGGCAACTTGGCAAGACCTCGTCTCTACAATAAATAAAAAAATTAGCTGGACATAGTGATGCACTTATAGTTCCAGCTACGTGGAAGGCTGAGATGGAAGAATCGCTTGAACCCAGCAGGTTGAGCCTGCAGTGGCTGTGAACGTGCCACTGCACTCTAGCCTGTGTGACAGAGTGAGACTCCAACTCAAAATTAATTTTGGGAGTGAGGCGGAGATTAACAAAAGTGAGCAAATTTGACAAGAAGTGGGTAAGTTCTCCATAACAGTATTTTGTAAAACGTCAGTTTCATAAATTGAATTGCCCATGTATTTCCTTGTAATACATGACAGGATAAGGTTTTTTGGTCTTTTTTTTTTAGTATGTCTTAAAAACCTGAAAACTCAAAGCTTGTTTTCTGCATACCTAAGGCTTTTTTTTTTTTTTTTAATTAAAGATTTTAACTGGGCGCAGTGGCTCATACCCATAATCCCAACACTTTGGAAGGTGGAGGCCAGAGGACTGCCTGAATACAAGGGTTCGAGACTAGCCTGGGCAACTTGGCGAGACCTTGTCTCTACAATAAATCAAAAATTAGCCTGGCATGGTGGCTTGTGCCTGTGGTTCCAGCTACTTGGAAGGCTGAGGCAGAAGGATAACCTGAGCCCAGCAGGTTGAGGCTGCAGTGGTCGAGAGCGTGCCACTATACTCTAGCCTAGGCAACAGTGAAATGCCTACTCAAAAAAAAAAAAAAAATTAAAGATTTTGCTTATTAAGAAGCAAATTTGAAACTTTATGTAGTGCATTTCATCTTTGATAATTAGATAAGTATAAATAATACTAAATAAAATCATACAGCCCAGATTTTTTTTTCTTTTTTGAGTTGGAGTCTTACTCTGTTGCCTAGGCTGGAGTGCTGTGGCACGCTCACGGCCACCCCAGTGTCGGCCTGCTGGGTTTCAGCAATTCTTCTGCTTCAGCCTTCCAAGTAGCCAGAACTACAGGCATGCGCTACCACACCTGGCTAATTTTTTTTTTTTATTGTAGAGATGAGGTCTCTAAGTTTCCCAGGCTGTTCTCAAACCCTTGGGCTTAGGCAATCCCCTCACCTCGGCCTCCCAATGTACTGAGATTACAGGTTTGAGCCACCAAGCCCAGCTCTACCCAGATTTTAAGAACTTAATATATAGGGAAACTTCCTGCTTCATTGGTACTAACCTGATTTCTAATAGGAAAGAAAAAGAGCTAGTAAGAGCTCATTCTTCGGCTGGGATTAAGGTTTCTCAGGTCTTTGATTAGGAGGCAGTTTGAAGTTAAGATTATGAATTATGTGAAAATGTTTGAAAGATGAGCCTTCAAAATCAAAGATTAGTTGGCAGCTTTATTTAGGTGGTGTTAGTATTTGAATAGCAGTGAATTAATGCTACCCTGTTATTAAATAGTATACATTTATCTGAGAGACCTATGATAAAATTTACATTTGTCTCAGTGAAATAAGAACACTGCATAGATGAGTGCAGTGGTTCACATCTACTTGTAATCCTAGCACTTTGGGAGGCCGAGGTGAGAGTATTGCTTAAGCCCAGGAGCTCGAGACCAGCTTGGGCAGCATAGTGAGAACTTGTCTCTGCAAAAAAATTAGCCAGGCTTGGAGGTGTATGTCTGCAGTCCCAGCTACTTGGTAGACTGAGATGGAAGGATCACCTGAACCCAGAAGGTCGAGGCTCTGGTGAGCTCTGATTATGCTGCTGCCCTCCAGCCTTGGTGAGACTCCAACTCAAAAAAAAAAAAAAAAGAATTTTGCAAATATGACCCCCTCCTTTGATTCTTTCCCTTCACTTTATTAGTTAAAAATAGGTAGAGAGATAGAAAACAGTTGTCTTAAGAAGACTTTTATAAATCCTGTACTTGATCTTTTGGTATTTACTAAAGGAATTCAAAATAGATGTGTAGCATTTCTTATATGAGAATACAGATTGCCCATTTAGGATAATATTACTGTATTTGATTTTTCTTAAGTGCTGAGAACACTATCATAAGTAGTTAAATGACTTGTTTTGTTATTGTTTGTTTGCATGTGTATGGAATTGACATGGAAACATCAAACACCATTAAATACATTTTCCTAAAATATCTCTTTTTAAATAGGTAATCCACAGTTCCTTCCGAGCAATTCACTTTTTCTCTAGAAGTAAACGCTCTTTTGCGGCCAGTATGTTCAGTTTCACAACCCAGCATTCTTCTTTGCGATTAGTCTGGATTTTACAGAACATGATTGAGGTAAGAAAAAATTGTGTGTGTAGAAATGAGATAAAAGCTATAGGGAAGAAAAAATTCAAGGAATAAAGATAGTAATTTGGTTATTTGACAGAAAATTAAATGTCCACCACATACTGGAATGGAAGACAAATAATCTTTACTTGGTTTATTTTTTTAAAACCTTTTTATTGTGTCACATACATTTAGAGAAGTGAACAAAGCAAAAGTGTACCACTCAGTGAGATACTGTGGAACAGACATCTGTGTAACACTACCTGGATCAAGAACTAGAACACTGACACTTTATATCACATTTTCTTTCTACTTTTACAATTTGTATGTTTATTCTTCAACATTGTGCTTTAGTTTTACCTGAATATTTTTGAGCTATATGAATAGAATTGTACATGTATACTCTTTGTTGTTGTTGTTTTTTTTTTTTTGAGTTGGAGTCTCAGGCTGGAATACAGTGGCACACTCACGGCCACCCTGACCTGCTGGGCTCTGGCGATCCTTCCACCTCAGCCTTCCAAGTAGCTGGAACTACAGGCGCATGCTACCATGCCTGGCTAATTTTTGACATATTGTAGAGATGAGGTCTCTCCAAGTTGCCCAGTATTCTTAAGATATACATTTAGGAATGAACTGACATGATATCTGCAACTTATTTTCAAGTGCTTCAGAAAAACTGTGTGTGTGTGTGTGTGTGTGTGTGCGCGCGCACATATGCATGCACGTGTTTGCAGACAGAAAGATAAGACCAATGTGACAAAATCTTCATGATCAGTGAATGTATGTGAAAGATATACATATGTTCTTTGCACTGTTTTCTACTTTTTATAGGTTTGATATTTTTCAAAATGAAAAGTAAGGAATTTGAAAAAATGACCAACACATAACAAAGTTGTATGGGTAAATTTAAAATAATTTATAGTTTTATTTATTTTTAATTTAAAGTAATTCTAACAGGAAAATATTTTATTCAAAAGTCTATAACCAGTCATAAATTAGTCAAGTGTAAAGTCTGATTCAGTCATACAAAAATATGGAAAATGTACCTATCACACACGTCTTAGAAAATTACCTGAAAATGTGCTTCAACAAAATGTAGAGTTAAGCCAAGAAAGAATATCAGGAATCCAAGAAATAGAGGATACAACCCAGGATAGCAATAAAGGGAAATTCAGAATAACAGGCATACAACAGACCTAGTGAGAAACCTGTCTGGAAGAAAGAGGGAGAATGAAGACGTTTATAAGAGAGGTCTCTGATAAAAAAAGATTCCCAGAGTACAAAATACGCTGGAGAGTTTAGAAATGTTCAATTTTTTTAAATAAAGAAAAACAAAAGCAAATAAAAACTCCAGGAAAAGCAAAACATTGTATAGAAAAATAAATAGTATTATACATTACTTGATTTGGTGTTGAACAGTATTAAAAAGTCAGAGCTTATGGGTTATGACTACAAAACATGTCACTACAAACAAATCAACTAAACCCAAAGGCAGCAATGAAAGGAAATGAAGAACCAAAGGTTTTCAGACATACAGAAAGCAAAGAGAAAACTCACAGCAGTAAGTGTTAAATGAAAAACAGGATCCAACTACATGCCATCTATAAGAGACTCATGTTAGGTCTAAGGACATAAATAGGTTGATAGTGAAAGGTTGTAAAAAAGATATTCCATGCAAATAGTAACCAAAATAAAGTAAGGGCAGCTATACTCATATCAGTTAATGTAGACTTTAAGTAAAAAACTGTTACAGCCAGGCTCGGTGGCTCAGCCTGTAATCCCACGCTTTGGGAGGCTGAGATGAGTGGATTGCCTGAGCCCGCGGGTTCGAGACCCGCCTGGGCAACTTGGCGAGACCTCATCTCTACAATAAATCAAAAACTTAGCCGGGCATGGTAGCGCGTGCCTGTAGTTCCAGCTACTCGGAAGGCTGAGGCGGAAGGATCACCGGAGCACAGCAGGTCGAGGCTGCGGTGGCCGGGAGCGGCCACTGCACTCCAGTCTGGGCGACGGAGTGAGACTCCAACTCAAAACAAAACAAAAAAACTGTTACAAGAGACAAAGAAGGACATTATATAAAAAGGATCAGTTCACCAAGAGGCTATGACAATTATAAACATACATGCACAAAATATCAGAGTTCCTATATATTTCAAGCAAACTTTGATAGAATTGAAGAAAGAAATAGGAAAGTCTAAATAATCATGGAGAAGTTTAATTCCCCACTTTCATAATGGATAAAATAGCCAGATAGATATCAATAATGAAGAAGGGTTTAACCCACTATAGACCAACTGAACCTAATACACATATATAGAACACTCCAACAGAAGAATCACACTTTTCACAAGTGTGCATGGAACATTCTCCAGAATAGACCATATGTTAGGTCACAAAA
Source organism: Tarsius wallacei (assembly GCA_963574415.1). Classification (NCBI taxonomy): domain Eukaryota; kingdom Metazoa; phylum Chordata; class Mammalia; order Primates; family Tarsiidae; genus Tarsius; species Tarsius wallacei. Next base: position 6,985 of record CAUYQG010042903.1, read on the forward strand.
AAACCTTAATACATTTGAAATACTGAAATCATTCAAAGTATATCTTCTGATCACAATGGAATAAAACTAGAAATCAATAGCAGAAGGAAAACTTGCAAGTTTACAAATACATGGAAATTAAGCAACACACTCTTCAACAATCAATGGGTCAAAGAAAGACTTGTCAAACAAATAAAGATTAGGAATTAGAAAATATCTTAAGACAAATAAAAATGAAAACACAAAATGCCAAACTTATTGGATTCAGCAAAATAGTGCTTAAAAGGAAAATGTACAGATAACTAAAAACTTAGTTGCACCAAAAGAGAAGAAAGAGCTCAAATCAACAGCCTGACTTAACACCTTAGGAAACTAGAAAAGAACAAATTAAACCCAAAGCTAATGGAAGGAAAAATACAGATTATAGCAAATATATAAAAAAAATAGAGAACAGAAAAACAATAAAGAAAATCAATAAACCAATAGTTGGTTTTTCAAAAAGACCGCCAAAACTAACAAATCTTTAGCTAGACTGACTAAAAAAAGAGAGAAGATTCAAATAAATAAAATCAGGAATGAAAGAAGGGACATTACCTACCAATTTTACCGAAGTGAACATTATAAGAGAGTACTATGAGCAACCGTGCACAGCAAACTGAACAACTTAATGAAATGGAGAAATTCCTAGAAACACAACCTATCAAGACTGAATCGTAAAGAAATAGAAACTCTGACTAGACCTACAACTGGTATGGAGATTAAATCAGTAGTCAAAAACATAACAACAAAGAAAAGTCCAGGATCAGATGGTTTCACTAGTGAATTCTACCAAACATTTAAAAAATAATTAACATCAATTCTTCTCAAATTATTTCCAAAAAACAGAAGAGGTAACTCATTCTGTGATGCCAGCATTGCCCTGATACCAAATCCAGACAAAGACACTTGTGTGAAAACTACTGACAAATACACCTTACCAACTTTGATGCAAAAGTTCTCAATAAAATACTAGTAAACTGAATTCAACAGCACATTAAAAGCATCATACACCATGACCAACTGAGGCTTATTCCTGGAATGCAAGAACTGTTCAATATATAAAAATCGATCCATGTAATGAAGGGGAAAACTACATAATCATCTCAACTGATACAGAAAAAGCATGTGACAAAATTCAACACACATTCATGACAAGAACACTTAAAAAACTAGAAATGGACTGGATGCAGTGATCACACTTATAATCCAGCACTTTGAGAAGCCAAGGCAAGAGAATTGCCTGAGCCCAGGAGTTCAAGACCAGCCTGGGCAACATGGTGGGCCTTGTCTCTACAATAAGTCAAAAAAATTAGCCAGGTGTGGTAGCATGCACCTGTGGTTCCAGTTACTTGAAAGACTGAGGCAGAAGGCTTGCCTGAGCCCAGGTCAAGGCTGCAGTGACCATGATTGTGCCACTGCACTCCAGCCTGGGTGACAGTGAGACTCCAACTAAAAACAAACAAACAAACAAAACTAGAAATAAAAGGAAACTACCTCAACACAATGAAAGACATATATGAAAAAATCACAGGGATTAACATATTCAATAGGAAAAGACTGAAAACATTTTTTCTGAGATCAGGAACAAGGCAAATATGTCTGCTTTCACCACTTCGATTCAACATGGTAATGAAAATCCTAGCCAAAACACTTCGACCAGAAAAAGAAATAAAGAGCATCTGAATGGGAAAAGAAGAGGTAAAAATTATCTCTGTTCAGAGATAATATGATTGTATATGTAGAAAACTCTTAACGATGCTACAAAAAAACCTGTTAACACTAATAAAATTTAGCAAAGTGGTAGGATACAAAGTCAACACACAAGAAAGCTGCATTTCTATATAGTGGCAACATACGATCTAAAAAGAAAGTATAAAAAATATTTCTAATTACAATAGCATCAAAAAGAATAAAGTACTTAGGAAATGACTTAACCAAAGAGGTGAAAGACTTGTACAATAAAAACTACAAAACATTACTGAAAGAAATTAAAGAAGACATAAATAAATAGAAAGACATCCCATGTTCATGGATTGGAAGACTTACTACTGTTAAGATGTCAATCCTACCCAAAGCAATGACACATTCCATTCAATTCCAACAAAAATCTCAGTGATGTTTTTTGCAGAAACAGAAAATCTCATTCTACAATTTGTATGAAATCTCAGGGGATGCTGAAACTGTCTTAAACAAAAAGAACAAAGTTGGACAGCTCACATTTCCTGATCTCAAAACTTACTACAAAGCTACAGTAACCAAAATAGTGCGACTTTGGCATAAAGACAAACACATAAGCCAAAGAATAGACTAGAGAGCCATAGATAAACCCTTACATTTATGGTCAGATGATTTTTACTAAGACCATTCAATGGGGGAAAGGGTGGTCTTTTTCAACAAAAGGTGCTAGAAAAACTGTACATCCACATGCAAAAAAAAAAAAAAAAAAAGTGGGACCCTTACCTAACATCATATAAAAAAATTTACTCAGAATGGAGTGTTGGAAGCGGATGTGATGTGGGGGCAGACGAGCACTGTCACTGTAGCAGGCCTTGAGTAAAGGCCCCAAGCAAATTCAAGGTCTTGCTTAATGGCCCCAAACTCGTAGGCAAGTTCTCCCTTGGTAACTCTGCATTTTAGTCAAAGGCGAGGGATGCAGTCTGCTACAAAAAACGGTGTCTCAGATGCCCACACATCCAGGAGCATATAGCATAAATAAAGCCTTAGCCACAACAAGACAACTGTGAAACAACTTGCTTTTAGGTAGCAAAAAAATTCCGCTACAGTTCCCTTTCAGACCTTGAATCCCTTTCAACTTTCTTTGTGCTTAATTATAAAATAAACATGCTGAGCTCGTTCAGGGCCACTTCTCCTCAGAGGAAAGTGTCCCACCTGCCCCAGCTTTTCTTTATGTCTTTGTGTCTGTGTCTTTCTTAATCTCTCACCACTCTCTCTCAGGACCCTCAAGGCAGCTGTGCGGGCCGCGGCAATGGAGCAATGACCTGAACATAAAGAGCTAAAACTATGGTACTGCTAGAAGAAAACAAAAGTGAAAAGCTGTAAGACATTAGATTTGGCAATTATTTCTTGGCTATGACACCAAAAGCACAGATAACAAAAAAAATAGACAAGTTGGACATCATGAAAATTTTAAAATTTTGTGCACCAAAGGACACTATGAACAGAATGAAAAGTCAACTTATAGACTAGGAGAAAATATTTGCAAGTCATATATCTGATAGGGATTGTTATCTAGAATAAGTACAGAACTCCTGCAACTCAAAAACAAAACAAAAAGCAAATTTTAAAATGGGCAAAGGACTTGACTTAATATTTTCCTAAAGAAGATATACATAAAAAGATGCTCAGCATCACTCATTAGAAAAATACAAACCAAAACCACATGAGATGCTACCTCACACCCATTAGGACAGCTATTATCAAAACAAAAGAAAAACAGAAAATAACAAGTGTCGATGAGGAGATGGTGAGATTGAAACCTTTGTGCATGGTTGGTGCAGAATGTAAAATAGTGCATCCATTGTGGAAAATGGCATGGTCATTCCTCAAAAATTACACATGAAATTACCATATAGTCCAGCAATTTCTCTTCTGGGTATATACCCAACAGTGAAAGTACAGACCTGAATAGGTATTTTGTACACTCATGTTCATAGCAGCATTATCCACAATATTCAAATTGTGGAAGTAATGCCATTGACAGATGAGCGGATAAACAAAAGGCGGTATAGACATACACTGGAATATTAGTGAGCCTAAAAAAGGAAATTCTGACACATGCTATGACACAGATGAACCTTGAAGATACATATATGCTCAGCGAAATAAGCCAGTCACAAAACAACAAATGTTGTATGATTCCACCTATACAAGGTACCTAGAAAAGGCAAATTCATAGAAAGTAGATGAAAGGACATAACAGGGAGTCAATATACCCAATGAACAGCCATTTTGACACTACCTAGTTCTGTCATGTTTTCCTAGCAAAATTCCCTAACCTGCGCTCTAATCACTAGCCAAGGACAGAACTGGCTTCTCAGAGGTAGTCATTGGTAATTGTTTTACAACTCCCTGCCCAGCTTGTTTTGTAAGCAAGCTAACCTAATCAGCCCTTGTGACCATGACACAGACCCCATTAACATGACAAGTCATGTGATTAGCCCACACATCTGCCCACAGTCCATCACCTGACATCAGTACCTGCACTTACCTGTACCCTGGGAGATGACATGGAGCAGACCACTGCCCAATCCCCTTAACAACCTGGCCCCTACTATTGCCAGGCCATGTTTCCTAGCTTTGGCCCCGACCCTCTACCTCGGGGAGGTGAGTCTCCTCTCTCTCATTTACTTTTAAATAAACTGTATTTTCCAATCTAACTTCTGTGCGATTCTCTGCATCGTTGGTGCTACACAGGATTGCAGGCTAGACACCCACCATGGGGCCTGCCCTAACATTTTAGAGGCCCTTAACTGGGATTTTTAACCTAATAGAAGGGGAGTGGGTGGAGGGGAAGGGAAGAATTACTATTTAGTGGGTAGAGTTTCAGTGTGAGACCATGAAAAAAACTGCAGAGCTAGATGGTGGCGACAGCTGCACGATATGAACGTATTGAGTGCTACTGTACACCTAAAAATTGTGAAAACGGTAAATTTCATATTACGTACAATTTGCCACAATTAAAACACACACCCTGCCTGAGTCAGGGTTGGGGAGCTGAGCATCCTCCCACCCCCGATGCCCCACGCTAAAGGCAGAAGCGCTTTCGCGAGCCACCAGGGAGCTCATGCCGCCGCCGCCACCCACCCCAGCATCCTCCCGGGAGAGGCTCTGTGTGCGGAGGGGGCAGGCGCCAGAGGGGGTGTGCACACGACAGGGCGGTGCCGTCATTGCCACGATCCAGATTTAGACACTGACGTCACCCCGCTTAGCCTTTCTGAGCCCCGGGTTCCGCATCTCTAAATAGATACAACACGAGCCCAGCACATTACAGGACACCAACAAATCGTACCCATCATTCTACTTGTCGATGGCCTATTTACAGATTATTCTCTTTTCCAAAACGCAGCCCCGGCCTCGCGCCCGCAGAGGCGCCGCCAGCAAGTGCGGAGGTGGGAGCGGAAGGCCACGCCCCCCCCCCCCCCCCCCCCGCCCCCCCCCCCCCCCCCCGCCCCCCCGGGGGGGGGGGGCCCGCCCCCCCGCCCGGGCGCGGGGCGGGGGGGGGGGCCGGGGGGGGGGGGGGGGGGGGGGGGGCGGGGGGGGGGCCGGGGGGGGGGGGGGGCCGGCGGGGGGTTTGGGGCTGGTTGGGGTTGGGGTGGTTGTTGGGGTGGGCTTTTTAAACCTTTTTCACTTTTCCAAAACGCCGCCCCCGCCCCGGGCCCGCACCGGGGGCGCCCGCAAGGGGGGTTGGGGGCGGGGTAGGCCCCGCCCCCCCCCCCCCCCCCAGGAGCCGCCCGACCCGACCTCCTGCGATCGGGGGATCGGGCCTCTCCCCGGCGCCCTGGCAGCGGCAGGGGGCGCGGCTCCGGGCTGGATTGGTGGGGCCTGGGCGCTGCGGGCGCCTGCGCAGTGGGCAGGGCCGCGCTCGCGCCGAGGGTCTGCGGGCGCTCCCTGGAGCGGGCCGGAGAGGGACCGCGGCTGCTCGACCCCGGCCGCCGCGCCATGGCGGACGAGGAGCTGGAGGCGCTGAGGCGGCAGAGGCTGGCCGAGCTGCAGGCAAAGCACGGGGTGAGCGCGCCCGGCCCGGCCCCCGCGGGGCGCCGACCTCGCCCCGGCGGAGGCTCCAGGCGCCTCCCCGCGGGCGGGGGCCCCGTCGGCCTCGTGGCCGGGCCGCGGCCGGCCTCCGCGCCTTCCCCGTCGCGAGGGGCCCGGGCGGCCCCGCGGCGGTGGCGGCCGCGCGCGCGACCTGCCCCGGCCGCGGGTCTGCCGGCCCGGGTCGGCTCCCCCGGCCGGGCGTGGGTCGGGGCCGGGTCTCGGCCCCCGCCCCCTCGGCTTCCGGAAGCGAGTCCGGGTTTCCGGAACTCCGTGCCGACCCCAGCGGCCGGCGGCGTTTGGGGTTCCGCCGCGTTCCCGGGGCTGAGGCGGGACGCGCGCCCCGTCGAGGAAACCGCGATACAGACCCGGAGACGGCGGCGGGCGCGCCCTTGGGGTGGGCGGCCCAAGACCCGGGCTCGTTTTGCTTCCCAGAGATGATTCCGACCCGGAAAACGTGGCTTCGTAGTACAGGGACTCTCCTCGCGAGGCGGTCTGTGTTTTGAACCCCCGGATTAGGTGATGACTTTAGAAGCTCATCCGGGCGTGACTGTAAGCGGAAACCACTCCCAGGGATGCCTGTGCGTCCCATTTTTTAGTTGTGGGGTGAGCTGTGCCCACCGCCGCCGCAGACTGTTGTGTATCAGAAACAGAATAGGTCCCCGACGCCCCCCCCCCCCACCCCGTGAAATTGCCTTATTAAGAAGTCAACTTGTTTTTTCAGGATCCTGGCGATGCAGCCCAGCAGGAAGCAAAGCACAGGTATGGGCTGGACACCTGAACTTTTTGGAGAGCGGTTTCAGCCAATGATTTTTTTCTGCTTTCGTTGTTTTAATAGGCGTCTGTGAGTCTTAACGTTTTTCCTGGCAGGGTGATTTTTTTTTTTTTTTTCTTCCATAAGTCGTCATCAGAGCGTCTTCGTTATTGTTAACTAAACGTGTATGGAGCCCCCGTCACCCCCCATGTCATGCGTGGTGTGGCAGTGGTGTTTGTTTCGCTGCCAAGTTGTGGTTACCTTAGAATGAGCCTAGTCCTAGAACTGTCTCTTGGGGACGTTGTGGGGATGTCACGGGTGGAGTGCCTCACCCGTAGTTCCCAATAAATACTGTTAGACTGTCCTTACTGTTATTTTATTCCGATGTGGGGGGGTGGGCAGAGCACCTCACCCAGGTGCAGAGCCAGTCAGTGGCAGGTTTATTGAATGAATAGCTGATTCATCATGCTACAATCTTTAAAATTGTGGTTTAGAAGCCGGGCATGGTGGGTTACGTCTGTAATCCCAGCACTTTGGGAGGCAGAGGCAAGAAGACTGCCTGAGCCCAGGGGTTTGAGACTAGCCTGGGCAACATAGTGAGACCTCGTCTCTACAGTAAATCAAAAAAGTGAGCCAGGCGTGGTGGCACATGCCTGTGGTTCCAGCTACTTGGAAGGCTGAGGCATAAGGATCGCCAGAGCCCAGCGGGTGGAGGCTGCGGTGGCCATGATTGTGCCACTGCACTCTAGCCTGGGTGACAGAGTGAGACTCCAACTCAAAAATAAATTAATTAATTGATTGTGGTTTAAAAAAACAAATTTACCATCTCAGTCATGTTGAATACATGTTGTATTCACGTTTTGTGCAACAGCTCTCTCGAGCGTTTCATCTTGAAAACAGAAACTCTGTACTATTGAATATTCCCTGTTCTGTTCCTCACCCTCATACTACCTGCTAACTTCTCCTTTCCTTCGGCAAGTTATTGAACTCTGCTCTGGGTCAGGCACTGTGTTGGGTCTGCACTGATGGGCAAGGCAGAGATGGTTCAGGAGAGGACAGGTGGTAGCAAATGGGGTTGGTACCCACAAAGGAAAACTGTATGAAGTTCACTGATTCTAAGGTGTAAATTTTTTCACATTTTTATATATCTGAAATTGAGATGCATTTTAGGTTTTTTTGAAGTTGCAGGGGTCTCGCTGTGTCACCCAGGCTGGAGAGCAGTGGTATATTCACAGCTAACTAGCCTTGATCTCCTGGGCTCAAGTGATCCTCCCGCCTCAGTATCCCAAGTAGCTAGACTACAGGTGTGCACCACTATGCCTGGCTATTTTTTTTTTCTTTTTTTTTTGTAGAGACAAGGTCTCATTATGTTGCCCAGGCTGGTCTCAAACTCCTGGGCTCAAGTGATTCTTCCGCCTTGGCCTTCCAAAGTGCTGGGATTATAGGCATGAGCCACCACGCCCAGCCTGGGATGCATTTTATATGGGATTGCTCTTGTCCTGCATTTTTCCAGCGAGGATTTACTTTTGCTTCTGCCATCACTTGAGTACATTTCAATCCAAGACCACCTAAAATTATCTGCTAAAGCATTTCCCCTCTTTCCTCCCTGGTAGTGTAAATTTAGACAGCAACCCTGAAAAATGAAGCTTGAAGTTTAAATTCTCAGAGAAACTTTTTCCAGTCACGGCTAGATACATGCAGAGTTTCCTTCCTTGCTATCCTTTTGGGCATGGCAGGTTTATTCCTTGTTCATCCTGTCTACTGAGGATGTTGCTCTTTGATGCCCCAGCTTTTTTCCTTTTTTCTTTTTTTTCCAGAGGCAGGGTCCACTCTTTTGCACAGGCTAGAGTGCAGTAACACAATGTAGTTCACTGTAACCTCGAACTCCTGGACTCAAGCAATTCTCCTGCCTCAGTATCCTCAGCTTTTTTCTCTTTTGGTCTTGGTGTGTTGCCCAGGCTAGTCTCGAACTCCTGGCCTTAAGCAGTCCACCTACCTTGGCCTCCCAAGATACTCCAGATTTGAATGGAGGTCTCTTCTTAGACCTCTTACCAAAGTTGTTTTTTCATTCTTAGAGATCTGTAAAACTGTGGTGCATCTTGCAATCAGTGGCATCTTAAGATTCCATGAAACATTGTAATAGTTTGTGGCAGGCCAGGCTCAGTGGCTCTTGCTTGTAATTCCAGTGACTTGGGAGGCTGAGATGAGAGGATCGCTTGAGCCCAGGGGTTTGAGACCAGCCTGGACAGCAGAGCAAGACCCTGTCCCCCTTTTTTTTTTAAGTTTGACATGGTAACATGCACCTGCAGTCCTAGCTACTCAGGATGCTGAGGCAGGAGGATCACTTAAGCCCAGGAGTTCAAGGCTGCAGTGAGCTATGATCACTTACTGTACTCCAGCCTGGGCAACAGAGCAAGACCCCATCTCGAAAAATATATAGATTTTTTTGTGGCAGGGTTGATTTACTCAGAAACTGTAAGGAAATGGCCTGTGGAAGTGAGCATTTAGCCCTATTCCCTGACCCGTAGGGCTCTTGGGCAGTGGACAGCGGGCACAGCAGCCCCAGCTTCCCCCTAACTCAGCCAAAGCATTTCTACTCTTGTTTGTGTATTAGTTCCTTGAAGGACTTCCTTTGAATACAAAATTCTCTCTAAAAAATGTTCATAGGCCGTCGTCTCATGAACTAGTTTCTACTTGGGTAGGTAGGAAGAAGCAAGAATAGTTGCAAGGTTACAATTTTACTCCCTCTCCCGCCCAAAAAATAGAACTGAGATTCCTGAAACATGGGCTCTGGTTCCAGCTTGGCCACGGTTACCCTCGTCTGTTTAATGTAGCCTTCTCCTGGGTCTCAGCTTCACCTCTAAGGAATTAACAGAGGAATCACTTGGCCCTTCTGTTATCTGAAATCTCATTATAAGTTTCTAGAACTTCACCCAATAAGTCCTTAATGAATGTTGGTAATGGTGGTTGAACTGAAATTCTACCCTGGGTCATGAAACTGTAAAAGCTTACCTTCCAGCCTGGTAGGTTTACGCCCATACCAGGTAGAGCTGACTCTGGGGACAGAGTGGGTTCTTCTGCTTGAAGGTAGCTGCTGCCATCTGCACAGCCCCTGCCTTAACACAGTCTTTACTGAGTAAGTTACTGGTTGTTTGTTCCACAAGCACACTGACAGTTCAGTTCTAATTTTGCTTGACTTATGTTTTGTTGTAGGGAAGCAGAAATGAGAAACAGTATCTTGGCCCAAGTTCTGGATCAGTCAGCCCGGGCCAGGTGTAAGCATCTTCGGTTTCCTTATTTCCATAAGTTGGCTTGAGTCAGTTGATTGAGGAGATGTATATGCAGTTATTGCTGTCTCTGGATTAAGCATTTAACTTAGAACATTTGAGATTTGTAAGATGGGAGGTTGATAGGCCTAGGGAACTGTGCTTTAATCATCATTAAAAGTACCAGCTCAGTTATCTCTCACCAAGGAGATGTCCTCCAAGTGTATATTAGATAAAACTTGTAGGAAACAACTCAGAAGCAACCACACAGTGTTGCTGGTAGTTGACATGGGTGACAGGGACTTAGGAGCTTATTGTATGCATACTTGGCTTTAGTGTATGTACAGAGTTTTTCACCGTGAAAACCAAAGTGAAACAATGTAAAAAAATAAAATGAGTCAATCAAAATAAAGTAATATTTACTGTATTTTAGCTTGAAGCCCAGTTTGAGTTTAGAAAGGGCAGCCGTAGACAGATAACCACCATCATGCATGTTTGTTAAATAAATTGCATTTCAGAGGACAGTCATACTTTAGGATGCAGGGAAGCATGGGGCTTATAAGCTGAGAGCCCAAGGTTAGTCTTGGCTCTACCACTACCTCTGTTGCTCGTTTTTAAGAGGGGCAATAATACTGTCTGCCCTGTCTGCTTCATCAGTTGAGAGAGTAAGCTTATGAAGTGCTTTGGAAATATCAGTGCATGGCTGTAAGGTATAATATTAATGAAAATTCATTTAGTGTTGATGCCTTTTTACATATATATATTTTTTTCTTTTTAGTAAGTAACTTAGCACTTGTAAAGCCTGAAAAAACTAAAGCAGTAGAGAATTACCTCATACAGATGGCGAGATATGGACAACTAAGCGGGAAGGTAAGCTCGGACTGCCTTAGGGGAGCTTGGCCTACTGTTGCATGCTCTATCAAAACGTGGCTCCAAATGGTCAGCTTCATCTGATTATTCTTCTTGAATCTTTCACAGAAATCGAACAATTTCTGTGAGGAAATTGTTAAGAGAACAGTTGAACCTACCATAAAAGATAATTGCTTTTCCTAAAATCCTCTGCTTCTCCTTTCCTGACATTGCTATGCACCTTGCTGGCGTCTGTGTGACTCAGTGACTATTAGGGTTAGCTAGCTTAAATTGCTCTTGCACTGGAGACAGGGTCTGTCAATAAAACCATTAAAACTCTACCAGGTAAAAGAAAGTTAAGCTTGTTTTGCATGTGAGAAGGTGCTAAGATCCCTTGGTTATTATGTTTTGCTGTAATGCCACCTTCAAAATCCAGATGAGCCTCACCTGCGCTGGGAACACTTCTGCCACCACCACAGCCACCTGGACCAGTCCTGTCCCGTAAATCCCTCACTTATGTGTAGGACAGACATCTGGTTGATTTTTTTTTTTTTTTTTGAGTTGGAGTCTCAAGCTGGAGTATCGTAGTACACTCATAGCCACCCCAGTATCAACCTGCTGAGCTCTGGCGATCCTTCCACCTCAGCCTTCTAAGTAGCTGGAACTACAGGCACGCGCTACCATGCTAATTTTTGATTTATTGTAGGGACAAGGTCTTGCCAAGTTGCCTAGGCTGGTCTTGAACCCATGGGCTCAGATAGTCCATTCACTTTGCCTCCCAAAGTGCTGGGACTACAGGCTGAGCCACTGAGCCCAGCCGGTTGGTCATTTTTGAGTGTGATTTCCTTCAAAGTGGTGTTTACGTTTTTCAAGGGCAGAAGTGGTGTGTCTGTCTATAATCCTGACAACACAGCAGTGTGTGTGGTTGTCATTGTGATAAAGGTGTTCTTAAATTCCTGTTCACTTTGAATTTTCCTGAGGAGGGTATTTCATGGGTACTTTTTTCAGTTGCGTTTTCTCCCTAATGAGATTATTAATTCAACTTTAAAACGGCAGGAACAATAGTTACTAATAAAGATATGTATAGATAATTCAATAGCTGTTCAATAACGTTTTCCAGCTTGTACAGATGGTACTATGTACCAATAAAAACCTAAATTCTCTCCCTCCTTCTCAAATGAGAACTAGCAGAGCACCTTTTTCTTGGAACTTAAACCAGTAGTTTCAGCCTCCTGTCTCATCACTGCTTCCCCTCCTGACCTTTCCCCCTTACCCTAGAACTGTGAAATGGTTTGATCTGCTGAAGTAAATTATTTGTTTAAGAAAGTACTGTTTTTCTTTCTGGTTATTCTAGGTATCAGAACAAGGTTTAATAGAAATCCTTGAAAAAGTAAGCCAACAAACAGAAAAGAAAACAACAGTTAAAGTAAGTTTCTCCACATGCACATGGCAGACAAACAGATGGGTACTGTAAACGTTAAGCATTGCATGCACGCCTCCCAGTCAAAAGATCTTTCAGCCATAGATGTCTTCCTTTTGTATCACTGGAAGTTTGGAAGGAAAGGCTGCATATACTGAGGGAAGTCCAAGTTTTATGGCTCTTGACCTCCACCCTTTTAGCTTACAGAGTTGTAAAGATATAAAACGTCTTGCTAAAGTAGGTAGAAATTTTTCTTCTCAAAATCTGAGTTATGCTTTATTAGAAATGTTATGACACTCATTTAATTTTCCCCCCAGTTCAACAGAAGAAAAGTAATGGACTCTGATGAAGAGGATGATTATTGAACTAAAAATGTTTAGAGACTGGAACTTAATGGTACAATTCTAGGACAAATTAAGATCTCATTAAATGTTTACTTTGTTTATTGTCTATATGCCTTTTAAAAAAATAAACTTGTTATGCAAAACAGTTTAAGTTGTTTTAGTACCATAGACAAGTGACCAGAAGATCTGCATTTTGCTTTTCTTCCCCTCCTACTGAAAGCTTTTGAATGTATAGCAACATGAACAGATCCTGTGCAATTGTGACATTATTTATTAGGGAAAATGTTCTTAGTAGAAATAGAAGCTGACCAGTACTTTTAGTAAGAAAAAAAAATAGCCAATCACATCGTGGGAATTAAACTGAATCCGCTTTAACATATGAGCACAGGTTTTGAAAGTGGGTATGCTGTTTCTCTTCCTGCAGGTACTACTTCCATTTAATGTAAGAAAATTCCTAGCTTTGATTTCGTTTATAATCTGCTTTTCAAAGGCATTGAGATTAAAATATCTAACAACTAATACTCCCATTCAGAACAAGTAGAGTGATACCACTGAAAAAAAATGACCAAAATAATTAAGACATACTGGAATAATACTTCAACAGTAATAAACATGTTGGGGGGAAATGACTTCTAATGAGTAAAATTCAGTTGAGACGGTTCAGCAGTGAAACCTTTTGGTAGAAACCTGTGTTCTTCACTGATCAAGATGCAAGTGACTGAAAATAAATGTTGTCTCTTATGTTGTGCTTTACTTCCACTAGGTTACAAAAACGTTCACTCATAAGTTATTTTTTAAAGAAGCGTTGTCTTGTATTGCCCAGATCAGCCTCAAACTCCTGGGCTCAAGCGATCCTCCCACTTCAGCCTCCCAAGTAGCTGGGATTACAGGTGCCCCACCGCTCATAAATTTTAAGTCATAAATGTAACCATTAACTGAGCTGTTTGGGGTTACCTCTTAAGTGTTTTAGTCCTGTGAGACCCAGAACAGAAGTTCAACATTTAATAAGATAAATAGAATTAGCAGCAGGATAGTGATAAGAAACGTGGTTACAAGTCTCAGTCTCTGCTTTAGCCCGCATACTGCTTATGTATGATTAAACTTTGAGATTTTAACATATGTCTATATGGTAGAATAGTGTCTACCATTCTGAATAAATGAGAAGAACATTAACATTTTTTAAAAGGAAAAGAATGATCATAAATAAAATAAATTTTGGTCAGGGAGTGTTCTGTCAGGATAAACTGTTGGGAATTTTTTTAAAGAAAAAAATTTGGTCAAGAATTTTTTTTAAAAACCCCATTACAGGTAAGTTTCACTTTAGGTGTCACTTACATAAAAATGCTGAGGGGGACATTAGACAAATCTCGTCAAGTTTTATGCACCTTCTCTTGCGGAATAACCAACTAATGTGAATGTGTTTGAAGGCCAAACGCTTGTCTTCCAAAGACACCTGAAAATGAAAAGTGGTTCATTCTGTGTACAAAGATAGAAGTTCTAAAAGACAGCAAGAAGACAGAGTACGTTTTGGTCAAGGGAGTGGAGAGTGGTTATTCTGAACTTTGTAATTATCGCCTCGCTACCAAAAAGCTTAGAAGTTAGTGGGTGGGGCACACCTATGGTCGCAGCTACTCAGGAGGCTGAGGCAGGAAGATCACTTGCGCCCAGGAATTCGGGGCTGTGGTGAGCTATGATCACACCACTGCACTCCAGCCAGAGTGACAGAGCGAGATCCTGTCTCTGAAAAAAAAAAATACACTTATATCAGTGAACTGGTACGACTTTGAATTCAGAACTTTTTTCACAAACTGGGAATTTGAGCATTACCTATTTTCTTTTTTTTTTTTGGCGTTGGAGTCTCACTCCACCGCCTAGACTGGAGTGCAGTGGGGCACGCTCACAGCCACCCATGTCAACCTGCTGGGCTCAGGCAACCCTTCCGCCTCAGCCTTCCAAGTAGGTGGAGCTTCAATGCGCACTGTCATGCCAGGCTAATTTTTTAATTTATTGTAGAAATGAGGGCTTGCCAAGTTGCCCACGCCGTCCTGCATTACCAATTTCTAAACTGTCAAATCAAGTTTAGTTTTTCTTTTAGGTAGGGAAAGCAATTGGAAAAAGTGTTTTTAAAAATAATCGAGGTCGTCACTTAGGATGGAAAACACTACTAGTTACTAGCATAGCTCAAGAGGAACCGCCCCCTAAGATTGACAGCCCTCCAGACGAAGGGCACACCAAGCTTGCAACCGCCAGTTCAGATGCCACTGCCGAGGCTCCGACCTCTAGCCAGACAGTCCCCTTATTCCTCTGAGCCTGTTTCCTCATTTGACTCTTCTACCCTCCAGGGTGATTGTTGGGATTAAGCGAGCATATGTGAAAATGTTCTGAAAATAATCGTACTACTCAAAACTCAATATCGAATGTATATATTTGTGTTGAGAATACCTGTGCTGATAAACTACAAAGCGACTTAAGTGGATAGGCTGTTTTGTTTAAAAGTGGGGAAAAGGGAAAAAAATCAGAACAGAGAAACTAGCAAAGCAACAGTGCTCATTTCTTGTTTGAGCTAGGAAGCTGTGTTCATTTTATTCTTCTGATTTTATTTTTTATTTTTGAGTGGGAGTCTGTTGCCCAGGCTGGAGTACAGTAGCACACTCACGGCCACTGCAGTCTCAACCTGCTGGGCTCAGGTGATCCTTCCACCTAAGCCTTCCAAGTAGATAGAACCACAGGTACACACCACCACGCCCAGCTAATTTTTTGATTTATTGTAGAGATGAGGTCTTGCCAAGTTACCTAGGCTGGTCTTGAACCCCCAGACTCAGGTAATCCTCTCACCTCCGCCTTCCAAAGTGCTGGGATTACAAGTGAAAGCCGCCACACCCGGCTTATTCTTCTGATGTTAAAAGAAGTTAAAACGTTCATGGGCCCTGGACACTGAGCCTATTAGATTGTGTCAGCCCTGGTCAGGTAGCTGGATGATGCTCTGCTGTGAATGATTGTGTGTATATGTTTCCATCATATGTCATATATAACTGAAAATTAAAGTTATCCATGCAACGGGCATTTTCCACACACAAGGCACATGCTTACAGCAGAGAGGCTGAGAAACATTTATCTCCATAGCAAAATAACTAAAAAAAGCATACCATGACATACTCAAGAATCACAAAATTTACTGTTTCTTTCCATAATTTGGCACATATCCAAGGCACATTAGAAAATTAGAAGTCATAAATTACTTTGTAGAAAAATAATCAGTCCCCTCCCTTCTATACATAAGTATTTCCAAGAACACGCACAAAACCATTTCCCTATTACAAAGTTATTTGAAGATATGCTCAGGACAGACCCATGTCTGTGGCTCTAGACCACGAACATAAAATAATAACAGTATAATCTATAGAAATTTATAAAAAATGGCAACAAATTCTAACTTAAAATAACTTTGACCTGGTTTGTGCTGTAAGTTTTGAATTTGAATCAAAAGACTAAGAAGAAAATGTGCCAAACCTACTTTCTAGTCCAGTAACCATCCGTCAGGTGTGACATTTAAGAGAGGTTCTCAACAGAAGGATGTTTCTAGAAACACTGTCACAGATGCATATGTAGTAACTAAACAGCTATATTTTGTTGGAAGGAAAATTATACCCAACTTTTCCAATATGCATGATGTAGAACAGGGCTAATACGTCCTTTCACTAAAATGAACATTAAAGTGGCATTTAGGCATCTTTTGGTTCAAGTGTTGCTTTGCAAAGGAACGTTATCCAGGTCCTACTTTGTTCATTCACATGTTGACATTTCTGCCTGGCTCCCACGGTATCATAAAACCTAAATTGCTTCTCTTCGGCTCACTTCAGGTGGAGGGATTCCTTTAGCTTGCGGTTGGCTAATCTGTACACATCCCAGGCTTAGCACCTTTAAGTAGGAGGAGGTCAGAATCTGGTGGGGGAACCTTTCCTGGAACCAAGGAACCCTAATACGTGAGAAATGTGTGCCTTGGACTTAGGGATCTGGACGCTACCGGAACTTCTGTCCATTCCTTTTCAAGTGTATTCATTCGCTGTGAAGAGGAGAGAGACGGTGATAAGGTGTCTGTTGCATTGTTTCCCTCAGCCACAGGAAAGCTTTCAGGAACTTTCTGCTGAAGATGTCTTTTCTTCAGCCAGTTATTTGGAAGTACACTGAGTTCTAAGCTGTATTCGTGCTCAGCATCTCGTGGCACACTCACTTCTTGGCAGCAGACTTAACAATCCCTCACTACTGTCAAGACTGGGAAGCACCAGCCTCCCGGGGAGTGGCGAGGCTGCTGGCAGCGTCCAGGGCCTTGGACACAACCGCATCGTCCACTGTGTGTCTGCGGAGCATCCGCCTGTTTCCTGGGGCAGTTTGCTTCAGGCCAGGCCTACCAGGCCAGTCACTGTGTCCTTTGTCAGCAGGATGAGAGCTGCTCTGGTCCGGCAGGTGACTTGGTTTCGGTGTGGCAGGGTGCCTCCCTGGCTAAAGAAAAAGTACAGTTCAAACAGCCCATCTGCACTGTGCACGAGGCAGCCACCACAAGAACAGCGACCCTCA
>CAUYQG010042904.1:0-13332 GCA_963574415.1 Tarsius wallacei
GCCATTCTGACTGGTGTGAGATGGTGTCCCATTGTGCTTTTGATTTGCGTTTCTCGGATGATTAGTGAGGCTGAACACTTTTTGTGTGTGTGTGTGTGTTCAAGCCGGGCTCGGTGGCTCAGCCTGTAATCCCGCGCCTTTGGGAGGCTGAGGTGAGTGGATTGCCTGAGCCCGCGGGTCCGAGACCCGCCTGGACAACTTGGTGAGAACTCATCTTTATAATAAATCAAAAATTAGCCGGGCTTGGTAGTGCGTGCCTGTAATTCCAGCTACTTGGAAGGCTGAGGCGGAAGGACCGCTGGAGCCCAGCAGGTCGAGGTTGTGTGGCCGGAAGCGGCCACTGCACTCCAGTCTGGGCGACAGTGAGACTCCAACACACACACACACACACACACACACACACACACACACACACACAAAAAGTGTTCAGCCTCACTAATCATCCGAGAAACGCAAATCAAAAGCACAATGGGACACCATCTCACACCAGTCAGAATGGCTATTGTTAAGACATCAAAAAACAACAGATGTTGGCAAGGTTGTGGAGAGATGGAACCTCATACACTGTTGATGGGATGGGATTATTGGCTAGCTCAGACCTCATGGAGCACAGTTTAAAGATAATAAGGCCAGGTATGGTGGTTCACGCCTGTAGACCCAGCACTTTGGGAGGCTGAGGCAAGAGGATTGCCTGAGCCCAAGGGTTAGAGACCAGCCTGGGCAACTTGGTGAGACCTTGTCTCTACAATAAATCAAAAATAGCCGGGCGTGGTCACGCACACCTGTAGTTCCAGTTACTTGGAAGGCTGAGGCGGAAGGATCGCCTGAACCCAGGAGGTCAGGGCTGCGGTGGCCATGAGCATGCCACTGCACTCCAACCTGGGCGACTGAGACTCTGACTGAAAAAATAAAATAAAATAAAATAAAGATAATAAATAACTATAATATCCTTCTTCTGGTTGTGCACTTATCTTAGTAGGGAAGACACAGTTTGTCTCTGTTAGATGGTATGTGATACTAATATAGATATGGGTAATATAAAATATTTTAGAATATTGGTGGCGATTTAAATTTTAGGGCTCAAAACACCTTATATTTGTTATTGAAGCTGTTAATACCCCCCAATTTACAAATATTTATTAAATTATTTTGTGAGCAGACTTTGGGAAATTTTTAGTGGTAAACTTGAAGGTTGGAGTAGGTGTTTCTAAAATTAGTTGCCAAATTTATAAATACATTAGTCTAGTAGTTTTTTAGCTATTTTATTTTCAAATAAAAATTTAACTTTTTAAATTTGGTTATTATGGATGTAAGATAATGTCTACTAGGAAGCAAATAAACATTAATGGAAGACTCTTAAAGATGAAATAGATTTAGAGCATCAGTTTTATAATATTTAGACTTTTTTCTAATACTTAAGAAGTTGTATGATGCAATTAAAAGTGCAGAAAAATATTAAAGCTAGAATAAAAATTTTCTGATATCATACCACTTGCCACAATTAACTTTTTAGTATATTTATTTCCAGTACTTTCTTACTTATATAGGCATATACAAAATTAGAATAATGTTTTAAGTAGATTTATTTCCTGGCTTTTCCCTACCACTTATCAGTGATTATATAAAAATAATATTATTTTTAAAAGAAATGACCAATTAACATATGCTAGTAAACAAGCCTATAATCATAGTGCCTTTCACCAGCTAAGATTTAATGTTTGTTCATGTTTTGCATTCATTGAATATTGCTGGGAACTCTTCCACATCCTTCTCCATTCTCCACGTCTCCAAGTTGATGGAGTAGAGTATCCAAAGTTTTCTAGAATGTTATGATAAAAGGAAGTAAAAGTTGCAAAACATACACCAAATTTCTTCCCAGGAGTTTAACAATCACTGTAACTCACACTTATTGATCAAAGCTATTAATAGCCACAGGCTTAGTTCAGTGGTAGGACAAAATATGATCCTAACATATGCCCAGAAGGTATGAAAAAAACAAATATTTGTGGACAGTCTTAAAGACTACCCTTCTAGTCACAACAAGTTTGGCTTATTTCTCTTGCTACACACAAAGTACATCTGCTCTCTTCTGAGAGGAGACAAGTAAAATTCTATCTAGTTGCAGAGTCAAAGTTTTCGATCTCTCCTTAATGCCCTCTAATCTCATCATTAGATGAGATTGAATCCTTTTGGCTCAGAGATCTGTGACTAAAAAGACAAATTGCTTGTCTTCCACATGCTAAAAATTTATTAGGTAGGACTGAAAAAAATGACAATATAAACACTCCCATTCAGAGAGAAAATTTAGAGATAAATATAAGTCATAGTCCCTAGAAATTCTGAAAACCACTGGGCTGTTTCAGTGGTGAGTTCAGAAATTCTCCAATATTCTATTCATTGGAAGTAGCTCCTCCATCCATTGTTCTTCATAACCTGAGTTTTTATGCTATTATTATTGCAGGTGATAGTTTACCAAACATTTCCTTACTGCAAAATAGAGATAATAATAGTTTTAATCTTTAATATCATATTCTTCACCATTTGCCATTGACCCTTATGCCTGTGCTTCTTATTTTAATTTCTTAACATCAGTTTCAGGTGATTGAGAATCCTACCTTGAAGATTATTTTGATTGGCAGAAGAAAAGAGAATATGGCAGAGTGTGCGTTAGATCATTGCTGTTCACATTTTATTGGCAAATAATTAAATAGCTAGGCTGCGTTCAATAGGGCAGGAAAGCACAATTTTACCATCTGCCTAAAAGAAAAGAAATAAAATATTTATGAACATTCCTAATGTATCCCTGGTATGAAAAATATGCTACTTTAAAAATACTCAAGGAAATTTTTTAAAAAGTAACTTGATAATATTTCTGCCTCTAAAATTGGCAAATGTCTCAAAGGATGAAAACTCCCAGAGTTTGCAAAACCTCATAATACAAGCATTCTCATTTACTATCTACAGTGATTGTGGGAATGTGGAATGCTACAAAATTTCTGTAGTGCAATTCAGCAATATCTATAACTTGTAAGTCTTCTAAGAAATTTATAATTTGAGCCAGTAATACAATTTAAAAAAACATAAGCTGACATTTAGACACAGATTCATATGTGTTGAATTCTTTGCAGTAGTATGTATAATAATCAAAATAAGGAATGTAAATGTCTAACAATAGAAAAAGGGTTAAATGCATTTTAATATACCCGCATGGTGAAATTAAATTCCTAGGTATTTAAATTATGTTTTAAGAATGCTGGAGTATTATCAAGATATAATGCATATGAGAAAACCCAAATTATAAACTTCATTGGTAGTGAGTTGAGAGAAGTGTATAATGGTATATTGGTCAGTAATTTAGGTCCAGGTAAAAGATGGTGGTATCTGGAGTGTGAAGATGGGAAGGAAGGGAGAGACATAAGTTTCAAAAGAGAAATGATTGATATGCCTTGGTAATGGTCTTTTTTTTTTTGAGTTGAAGTCTCACTCAGTCGCCCAGACTGGAGTGCAGTGGCATGCTCCCGGCCACCGCAGCCTCGACCTGCTGGGCTCTGGTGATTCTTCTGCCTCAGCTTCCAAGTGGCTGGAACTACAGGCGTGTGCTACCACGCCCGGCTAATTTTTTGATTTATTGTAGAGATGAGGTTTCGCCAAATTGCCCAGGCGGGCCTTGAACCCGCGGGCTCAGGCAATCCACTCGTGGCCTCCCAAAGCGCGGGATTACAGGCTGAGCCACCGAGCCTGGCCTGGTAATGGTTTTAATATGGTAAATAATGGAGACTGGTGTAAGATATAATTCATGGTTTCTAATTTATATATGTAAATGAAAGGTAAATCCATTCATTAAAATAGTGAGGTTTAAAATAGGACTTGTGAAGGAAGAGCTGGTGTTTAGTTTTTGGATAGTTGAGTTTGAAATGCTTTTCATATATTCAACAAGGTGTAGCAATGTATGCCAGGTTTGGTAATTTAAAAAAAGACTCCTATACTAAGGATATAATTGTTTTCCTTTGTTTTAAATATGTTATAATTCTTACTACGTTTTTGAGAAACTCAAATTTTTCTTTAAATTTAATTTAATTTTAAAGTTGTAGGGTACAAATCAGGACTGCATACATAAGTGGTTTAGGTACAGGTAAAGTTTTGAGCCTCCCATTGGAACTCTCTTTGCCTGGATTAGGGAGAAACTCCACTTTTTAACATCAAGTAAAGTCTCTCCCTTTTATGTTTATTTGAGATGTCACATTTGGTGAACACGTTGTTATTGCATATGAACCTGTTCTGTCCTTATGTTTTTAGTTATTTTCTATTACTGATGTTACTTCCTTACCAGATAAAGTAAATTATTTTTCCTTCCTTGAAGGAAAAATGAAGTCTAAACATCATCTGCCTCCTGTGTTTTTTGTATTCTTTTTAAACCATACTAAATTACTTGTAATTCTGAAATCTCTTGTTTTGTAACCCTTCCTCTGTTTCCTAAAATGTTGCCTCATCTATGTTCTTACATTGCTTACCGCAAATAATCACCTAAGTGCGTCAGTTTAACGGTCATTGCCTTCAGGAACTAGACCATTTCTTCCATAAAGGAACTGTGATTATTTTTCCTTTGGTCTTCTGCTGTCTTGTGAACAATACATGTTAATCACAATAGCACAATCCAGGGATCAGCTGTCATGGGACACTGCCAGGGAAGGGAGAGGGGGTGGGCACATAACAACTCAAAGGATATCTGGTCCTAACCAGGAGAAGTAAGGACCAGTTGGAGGCCCCAACTTCACCTGCATATAGATTACTTATCTACCTAATTCTGACTTATACTTCAATCTGAATAATAAAATGAAGTCATAAAAAATTCATGTTTGTTTAATTACTACTCAAATGAAGAATAAATTTATTCAGATCAATATGAGAAAAAAATGATTCCCACTAACATTTTATAAATAATTAGATCTATAATTTAGAGTAAATTCCACATGCCTGGGGCAGAATTTGGGACAAATAAAAAAAAACTGACAAAAGGGAAAAAAGAGAAATGCTATCCATGGGAAATAAAGGGATGAATTGAAAATAAATTCAAAATAAAGCTCAGCTGACACTTTTAGTGTGAGATGCACCCACTTAGCTAGTTTATGACTGGCTAGATTAGAGGCAAACTACATACTTAAAACAGTTCTGAAAAGGTGCACATGATTAATTTTATCAGGGGATCATATGGTATAAAGTGATTGAGGACTTTGGTTCTGATGGAATAATTTTTGGCTTGGAATAACTGATTATTTAATTATAAAAATATGAAAATCCCTAACTAAAGGGCTAGACAAGATACTTGTGGAACAAATCACATACAAGTGGAAATCTCCTGACTACTCTGACATTGATATAAGGAAATTAACATGACTTGCTTCAAGAAACATAGTGCACTGGGGGACTTCTGGAAAGCAAAGGGTTTTTAATTTTGAAAACATATGCCATGGTTTCAGCATTGCTTCCTGAACAGAGGAAGAATTTTCTAATTGTTGGTAAGATTCAATGAAATTATGAGAGGCTGAAAAACAAACGACAACAACAAAAAAAGTTCAAAAGTTATGATCATCTTCAAGAATAATGAGAGACTCAGAAGATTCTCATCACAATGGAGTACTTATTTCTTATAGGAAAAGATTCTTGGCTTCACCTTTTTGAAGGCCTCCTTCATATCTTTATTTCTAAGGCTGTAGATAAGAGGGTTTAACATGGGTGTGATGATTCCATAAAAAAGGGAAACCATCTTTCCCCAGTCCTTAGAGGTAGATGAAGGAGGTTGCAGATACATATAAATGGCTGTTCCATAAAAGAGAGACACCACAATCATGTGAGACCCACATGTCCCAAATGCTTTTCGCCGTCCTTCTGCTGACTTGATTTTCAATACTGCTTGAGCTATGAAGCCATAGGAGATGAGAATCAACGTCACTGGAATTAGCAGAATTAATACACTAAAGAAAAAGAGCTCAGCTTCAATAGGCTTTGTGTCAGCACATGACAACTTGAGAAGGGCAGGAACCTCACAGAAAAAGTGGTCCACTTCCTGATGACCACAGCGTGGCATGTGAAGGGTCAAGGAAGACTGCAACACTGAGTTACTAAAACCAGTAAGCCACGAGAAGGCTGCCATCCTTAGACAGAACCAATGATTCATGATGACTACATAGTGGAGGGGTCGACAAACTGCCAAAAATCTGTCAAAGGACATAACAGCTAGGAGAAGACACTCAGTTGCACCTAGGGCCAGAAAGATGATAAGTTGGGTCACACAGCCACCATAGCTGATGGTCTTTTTGTTGCGACTAATGTTTACCAACATATGAGGGACTGTAGTTGTAGTATAGCAGAGATCTAAGATGGAGAGATTAGTGAGAAAGAAATACATAGGTGTGTGGAGTTTGGGATCCAGAATGCACACCAACATGATGGACATATTGCCAAAGATGGTGATTGTGTATGATATTAACATGACCACAAAAAGGGGCATTTGGAGCCATGGTCTGTCTGAGAAACCAAGTAGTACAAACTCATTTGGGGAGGTCTCATTTGCCCAGTTCATGATGACTCACTTATTTTTCACTCCTAAAAAAACGCAGAATAGGAAATTAGTCAATACATACTTATTGAACACTCTTATTGGAACTGAATTAAATTTAGATTAATTATAACAAATTGCTTACCACCTAATATAATTTACAGTCAGTCAAATGAAGCCCTTGTGAAATACAATGTCGTTATTTTATGTTTAAAAGTAATTCCTGCAATTTTAGTAATGTTTTAATTACTTTATAAAGTAAATCATTACATTTAAATGATATAAAGGATTTAACATACCATGAAAAATTGTAAGTTCTCAATACATTTCATTTTCTCTCCCTCTTCTTATCTCCTAACCTACCTTAATAAACAATTTAGTAGAAAATACTGCTTTTAATTCAATAATTTTTAAGTCAGATTGAAAATGTTGAGTAATATAAAGGATATAAGAGCTGCATCTAAATCTGCAATTGATCTAAATAAATTTTGCTTGTTTTAGTGATATTTTAATGTGATTTTTTTGAGTTGTATCTTTCTCTTACATGACATGCGTGCTTACAGTCCCACAAAAAGCTATTGTGGATATTAGATGCTTTAATTCAGGGTAATACAACTATTGCTTACTTGTAATATATAGTAATTAGTGCAGGTGTCTTCCCCCCATTTACAAATACCTTGATGGAAATAGTGAAACTGATAATTGTTGCTTGACTCACATGTGACAGACAAAGGAAATGCATCCTTTCTAAATCTTGCCAAAACCCCGATAAATAGGTATGATTTACATTTTATTGCTCCTGTGATTCACTGAGAATAAATAATTTGCACATTCAGTAACGAGGAGGCCAAGACTTAAACCCAAGATTGAAAGGCCATTCTTTGTTTTATACCATACCTCCCCTAGATTTGCAGATAGCACACAAAAAATGACTACATACAGCACAATAGTGTTAAAAATTAAAACAGGAACACCAAAAATTATACATTCAAGTTGAATTTTCTTCAGTCTGTGGAAGTAATCAGTTATTTATTTATATGACCCAGTGCACCTAAGTTTCTTCAATCTACTTTGCATGTTTAAATGAAATATTATTAGGATGACTTACACCATTTGAATTTATAAGAATAAAAATAAGAGAATACTGCTGGTAGACTAAATAGTTCTGCTAGGTAGACTAAAGAAAGAAGATAAAATAAGAATTGACACAATTTGCTATAGAATGAGATAATTTTCCAGCATGAGAAATCGGGATATATGAAGTATATAGCTCTAAGATTTGCTACTTCTTCCATTATATGTGGTTTTAATTTTTTAAAGCTATACATAGTCATTATTTCTTAGTAAATAAGAGTAATACAGACAAAAAAGAGTAACACACTTTTGGATGAAAAATACAAGAGGATATGAGATAAGAAATTTTTGAGTGTCCATGTAGATTTAAAGAATAATAAGTATGTGAAGTAATGTATATGTTAAATATCTTGATTTAGTCACCCATAAAGTACCCCCAATATACACATATATTTTAATGTACCCACAATATACACATACATGAAAATATCATGTTGTACACAATAGATATATTCAATTTCCTTTTTTCTTTTTTGAGTTGGAGTCTCACTCTGTTGCCCAGGCTGGAGTGCAGTGGCACACTCAAGGCCACTCCAGCATTGACCAGATGGATTCTGGTGATCCTTCCTCCTTAGTCTTCCAAGTAGCTGGAACTATAGGCATGCGCTACCATGCTTGGCTAATTTTTTATTTATTGTAGAGATGAGGTCTCACCAAGTTACCTGAGCTGGTCTCGAACCCACAGGCTCAGGCAATCCTCTCGCCTCGGCCTCCCAAGGTGCTTGGATTACAGGCTGAGCCACAGAACCCAGCCAGGTATATATAATTTCCAACTATCAATACAAATATAAATTTTTATATGAGAAAAATACTGAATACAAAGATAACAGATAAATGGAAAGATGGAAAATGTAGTGTTTATGGCAGAAACGGCTATTATATTAAAATATAAATATTTTTTACATAATAATGAGAAGACCAGAAGTCCAATAAAATGAATAATAAATATAAATAAGCAATTTGAAGAAGAAAAAATATAAGATGACAGTGAAAATAGAAAAGATGTGCAAATTTCTCATCATTGAAAAATACAAATCAGAACAACAAGGAAATATTATGTTGTATCTCCAAACGTTAAAAAGAAAATCACCTTTATAAGTTAGCTGTTACAAACATTTTCTCTCAATCTGGAATCTACCAGGGTTTTATGCCTGGGCTGTGTGATACTGGGCAAGTAGATAAACATCCTTGTGCCACATTCAAGAAAGTCTCTGAATTGAAAGAGAGTTATTGTGAAGTTCAAATGAAATAATACATGCACATCTGGACTTAGTGCCTGAAACATACTGAACATTTAATGAATGTCAACTTGCTATCAATAATAACATAATTAATATTAGTTATTAGTTATTATTAGTTACTAACAGTAATTATCATCTCAGCTTGTGTTATATATGAGAAAACAGACAATTTACTATAATATAAAATATAATTAAATGCATATGCCATTTTTTCTTTGTTTCTAGCATATTATTGAGAATATAAATTTCCAATAAATGGAATTTGATAGTGAGTAGGGAATATTTGGTTATCTGAAGAGCATGGCATAAAAGAAGACTTTATTCAGCAGTTATTTTTCTCTACTTCTTTTTTTTTCACATTTTCTACTGTTCTCCATATTTTCTATACACTGGTACCAGTTCATCTACTTATTCCTTTTACACTATCAGAAAAGTGAACTTATTCATTGATAAGAATGTGTAGATCCCACTGTTATTTCCTACATGAATCAAAAGAAATCTTAGATCCCACAGACTCTTTTTATGTATGGAGATATAATGTGCAAATGTGTATTCAAAAGGGTGAAAGCAAAAGATGGATTTTTAGAATTTTTGAAAATACTTGACATGTACTTCAAGGTTCCTGGGAAACAAATTGAACACTAATTAGCAAACATGATGCAACCCAGAGGAGGGAATGTGGGTGAGATAATCTTGAAGGACCTTTCCCACTCAAGATAGCATAATTCTCTGTAAAAGAAATCACTTACCTTTTTTCTAAGAGTCTAAACAATATCCATGACTTTCTTTGTGCTGTGTTTCAAAGGAAGTCTAGTCCAAAGACTGATAAATGCAATGTTTTTTTTGAGGGTTCAACCCTTGTGACATTCTAATTCAATTGCCTTTTGTCCCCGATCAAGAATGAAATTAGCTTGTAACATGGGTTGCATCAAGAACATATGAGAAAAATCCTTATAACGAGGGGAAATTATTATAGATATTGCCTTCAGTCACTGGAGTGTTTGTGACTGAAACAGTTTCTTTTCACCAAATTCTTAATGGATTTCTACAATGAGAAGTTGATTTCATAGGTACCAACATCATTGGTAGTGTCATGAAGATTGTGTTTTAAAATAAAAACAATCAGTATTTATTAATGATCTACTATTTACACAGTATTGTGACCTCTATTTTCGCCCTAGGGATGCCAGAGTCCCTCAAGTTTAATTGGTCATTATGTCCACAGAGAAAATAAGTGAATCCTATTCCTAACGGTACTGGCATCATGCTGTGCTTCACAAATTCTAAAACTAGGGTGAAGATTAGAGACATAAAGCATAAATGCTAAAAAATAAGTTTGGGGTTGTTTCATTAGGAGAGCACAAAGCTAAAGGAACTTATAGCCATAACTTCCTTTTACATGTATGGTCTCAGGGTCAAATGGTAAGTCTTCTGATGATGTATATGGAAAAATAGTATTTCTATTGCTCACTGATTTTTGTAATGAATATTTTTGGACTTAAGCAGATAGGGAACTGAAAGTTAAAAAATCATGTCATACAAAGTCACTTAACATAAATTTACACACTGAAATTTAAGGTCAGCACTAATTCACTGGAGCAGAATAAGTAGAAATGACATAAGATTGCAACAGGAATAGTTTTTACAAATAAGTTGATTTGTGCAATTTATAACTTTTTTTTTGAGTCGAAGTCTTACTCTGTCACCCAGGCTGGAGTGCAGTGGCACACTCACGCCACTGCAGCCTTGACTTGCTGGGCTCAGACAATCCTTCTGCCTCAGCCTTCCAAGTAACTGGAACCACAGGCATGCTGCCACTATGCCCAGCTGATTTTTTTGATTTATTGTAGAGACAAGGTCTCACCATGTTGTTCAGGCTGGTCTTGAACCAGCCTGAGTGCTGAGATTACAGGGTTGAGCCACCACGCCCAATTTATAACTTAATAAGTGCTCACCTAAGATTTTAGTAAAATACAGAAGTTGTGAGCTGGTATAGTGGCTCATACTTATAGTCTCAGCACTTTGAGAGTCCAAGATGGAAGGATTGCTTGAGGCCAGGAGTTTGAGACCAACCAAGGCAACATGACGAGACCTCCTTTTCTACAAAAAAAGAAGAAAGAAAAAGAAATCATATTGAATTGAGTATCAGCCTACATATAATCTCCAAGAAAATCATCTGTTTGTATTTTAATGTATGTATAATCCCTTTTTTGTGTGTATCATGTATTCTTATAAATTGTAAAATTATGTATGTAGAATATAATTATCTTCTAAATTAGACAATTTTTAATCTATAATTTTTATAACATTCTGTCATAATTAATAATTTATATATATGTACATACTTTTCCAATCATTCTTCTGCTATTAAATATTTACATTTTCTGAATTTGTCACTCTATACCATAGATAATTAAGAATAAAATGCTTTCCATATTTTACCTTCTTTAGATTGTTTATCAAAAATGAAATTAATGAATTACTGTATCAATTCATACTTCTAAATAATTTTCAAAGGAATACAACTGGTAGTACCTGGAGTATAATAAAGAAGTAATTCTCTACGGAGATTGTAGAAGAAAAACACAGAAGCATAAATCCTGTAAAGTATAGTTGAAGAAAAAATATGTATATTTCTTCTGCTTAGTTTTCTTTATGTCCTGTCAATTTTAATATTGAATACTGAATTACCCTCACAGCTATAAAGTTGCTTTATTTTCTTTATTTCCTCTAAGATACTAAGGGATGAAGTGGTGGTAGTAGTGCCTGTTATGTTTCCATTTGCTTCACGAGACTGTCCTTTGAAAAAATCAGACAGTTCTCGGATGATGACTGCAGATTATCACACATTCAAACAAGTAGAAGTCCTAGTTGAATCTGCTGAGACAGAAGTATTCTTCATGATAAAGCATATTAGTATGTGACTGGGTACATGGTATATATTCACTGATCTGGTGAATGTTATTTTTTTATTCCCTGTCAGGAAAAATGATCAAAAAGTTTACATTCACTTGGAGCTGACAGTAGTATGCCATGTCCCAGGCCTATGTTAATTCTTTTATTTTCTATCATAATTTATTCAAGAGAACTGAAATAGCTGCACATCCTGCAGGCCATCACGCTAGTCAGCTATGTCAATGACATCATGCTATTCAGACAATATGAACAAGAAGTTGTTAATATGCTGAAGGCTTTGATAAGACAACTGTGCTCTAGAGAGTAAGTGTCAAACTCCATAAAGATTCAGGGGGCTGACACATCAGCAGAAGTTTTAAATATTCACAAGTCTGGGTTATTATATGACATCTTCTCTAAAGAAAATGATACATTGTTGCATCATGCACCTCCCATCCAAAAAAGGAAAAGGAAAGAAAAGTGCCTGGCAGGCCGCTCTGTGTTTTCTAGTAAGCACATTTGACACCATAGAATATTGCTTCAATCCATCTGACAGTGACACAAATGACTGCCATCTTTAAATGTCTCCAGAGTAAAAATGGACTTTATAATAAATGTGGGCTATAGTACAAGTCATCCTGAAACATAAAGTGTACCATTTGTAAGATCTTATAGTATTAGAGGTTTAAGTTCTGCTAAAAAGCATAAGATGGAGTTTATGGGAAAAATCACAACAAAACTCTTAGGGTATTAAATAAAAATCTACAGCAGATGATCGGACACATTTTAGCAAAACAGGCCCTGGACTCTGGATAGAGACACAGAACCTAACCATGAAATATCAAATGATCATGCAGCCAGTACTACCCACCATGAGGTGGGGACTTCTGACCCACCAAGTCATTAGGTTGGGTGGATACAGCAATAATCATTGTAATATGGTGTCGATAGATCCGGGATTGAGCCAAAGCATTACCAGAGAACAGAAGGAAACTATGCCAGCAAGTAACCCAGACCTTTGTGCTATACTTTTGCATCAATGTCTCTTTTTGTGTCACACCTGTGCCTACATGGGAGAACACGTCTAACTGGATAATAATGGTGGAGGAAAAGGAGGTGGGTTCATAAATGGATCAGCTTAGTATGTGGATGCAAGTCAAAAAAGGATGAAGAGTGAATTATAACTCTACTCATGGGTGACCAGAGAGATAGTGGTGAGGGAAGCCCCTACCAATGGACAAAGTTTCTGGTGGTACTTGGTCATTCAACTTGTGTGGAAAGAGAAATAGTCTGGAGTTAGAATATGTATAACTCAGGGGTAGTAATAAATGGCTTGGAAGACTTTTCAGATGGCTTGAAAAAAATAAAAAAATAAAAAGAAAGACTTGGAAAAAAGAAGTTGGGAAAAGAGGCACTTGGACAGACATATGGGAGTAGGCATATGAATTGTTGCATTCCTTGATTCACATGTAACAATCACATTAACCATAGAAGAGGAATTAAACA